>OX457046.1:6650906-6905906 GCA_949752735.1 Lumbricus terrestris
ACCGACAAATGCGCGCAACAGGAACAATGAATTCGAAATTTCGAGTATTAGAATGACCATTTAATATAACCACAACATCGTCAGAGACGGTTGTTAAAAGTAGATGAAAAAGAGCATGTGGCGTAAGGTTCAAGACCTCTCTCTTGCCGCAATCGATCGTGACGACGAAAATATATGCCTTCACGCTGGATGAAGGTTCTCTATAGATGAAATAGAAGCCGGATGAAGGTTCTCTATAAATGAAACAGAAGCCGGATGAAGGTTCGCTATAGGTGAAATGGAAGCCGGATGAAGGTTCGCTATAGGTGAAATGGAAGCTGGATGAAGGTTCTCTATAAATGAAATAGAAGCCGGATGAAGGTTCTCTATAGATGAAATAGAAGCCGGATGAAGGTTCTCTATAGATGAAATAGAAGCCGGATGAAGGTTCTCTATAGGTGAAACAGAAGCCGGATGAAGGTTCGCTATAGGTGAAATGGAAGCCGGATGAAGGTTCGCTATAGGTGAAATGGAAGCTGGATGAAGGTTCTCTATAAATGAAATAGAAGCCGGATGAAGGTTCTCTATAGATGAAATAGAAGCCGGATGAAGGTTCTCTATAGATGAAATAGAAGCCGGATGAAGGTTCTCTATAGGTGAAATGAAAACTGAATGAGGCTCGAAATTTCGATTTCATTGTTTCTGTTGCGCGCATTTGTCGATAAGCGCTTTTGTCTTGCGCGCATATGTCGCTGCGCGCATTTGTCTGCGCGCTTTGTCTGCGCGCTTTTGTCCTGCGCGCTTTTGTCGGCGTGCCGCTGGCATTATAATGTGCCATATTCATAATTCAATGTTTCACTATTTGATCTATCAATAGTTTCAATGTTTCATGACTTGACAGATAAAGGGTTTACAGTCTATTTAGGCATTGTTGCTGTCAATGCAATCGCGTACAAGTGTACATGGCAAGATCGCACTTCGACAGCTGCAGTAGGGCTTGATGCTACACTTGTTAACTTCGCGTGATTTGCTGTAGTCAATTTCATTTATTCATCCTAATTTCATGAAACCAATACGATATCTATTATAATGTCCAGATACTGATAAGGAGACATTGTAACAGCAACACAGTCATGTGTAAAGCATGCATAATGCTATGTTTAAAAATTTCTGAGTAAAATAGCTAGGACGAGGTACATTTTGGTACTTTATAGCTCATTTGGGTACATGAATAACTAATGAAACTGGATGCATTCTGTGCAGGAAACATATTTCAGCTTCAACTTCAACTTGTTTAATGATCCCAAAAATATAAAACAGACAATTATGCATTCATAATAGTAGACAAAGTGATTAATTGCTATTGACAATTATGCATTCATAATAATACACAAAGATTAATTGCAGTTAATAATTTCGAATGGTATATAGCTTAGTGTACAATCATTACAGTGAAATGTAGGGAGCAATAGGCTACCCGAAGGGAGTGATCCCGCTAGTGGGGCCTATTTACCAAAGGAAAAAAATTCATCACTATAATATGATTAATGATAATAGATTAGGAAACAGATAGAGATGGCAGTATTTTTGGAATCAATTAAATAACAGCAGTGGGATACCTTCTCTCTGCTCAACTTAAAAAAGAATGGGAAAAACACAGAATAAATGGGTTGTTCATTTTATATTTTTTAATGTGTGTGCACGGATTTGAGATTTAAATCGGTCGAGACTCCTGGATGTACAAATATTTTCCGGTATATTATTCCATATTATTTAGGAAAAGTCATAGAAGCGATTTCTTAAACTATTTTTCAGGGATTAAAATTTCCGTGAAAAACCTAGATGGGGGTATTTTTTACCCCCCGGTGACCCTACAAGAATTAAATCACCCACACTTCTTTAAAAAATGCAAAAAATACAAGATTTATGGATTTTCAAACTATCGGTATACGAAACAAAACAAATGTATGCATGTACGTATGTGCGTATGTATGTATGTATGTATGTATTTATGTATGTATGTATGTATGTATGTATGTATGTATGTATGTATGTATGTATGTATGTATGTATGTATGTATGTATGTATGTATGTATGTATGTAAGTTTGTATGTATGTATGTATGTATGTGTGTATGCATGTAAATGTGTATGTATGTATGCATGTATGTATGTGTGCATGTAAGTGTGTATGTATGTATGTATGTATGTAAGTATGTATGTATGTATGTATGTATGTATGTATGTATGTATGTATGTATGTATGTATGTATGTATGTATGTATGTATGTATGTATGTATGTATGCATCTAGGTATGTATGTATGTAGATATGGAAGCATGTAATTTTATGCATGTATGTATGTATGTGTGTAGGCGTGGGTGTATTTATGCCTGCATGATTTCATCTAGGTGTGTATGAATGTGTGCATGTATTTAGGTAGGCCTGTATGTGTATGTAAAATTGTATGGACTATCATACGTATGCTAGTGTGTAATACGGTAGTCCGGAATTTATTCTATGTTCTTTAGTTCTCACCATCTTACACCTGTCCAAATAAATAAATAAATAAATGAACATTAGAATTTTTGGGTTTTATGATGATGACCCTGCGTGAGACATGGTACGTAGCCTTTAGTTTGAAAAATGTAGGCATAGCCTATAATAGTCGGAGTTGAAATTATCACAATGTAGGCTATTCATTGTCTAAAATATCTGCATTTCACTGCATTTCCATTCTTTTACCTGCTCTTTCAGTGTTTGAGATTAAGGCATCACATTCGGTTCTCTGAGCATAATTTAGAAATCAACTCACACATTTGAGACACATCAGACGAATCCTCGCCCCGTCATAGCCACCACAAGGGTGCACGCATTCATCTGCTCTCGTGTAGATTAACGTACTTTAAAACGCTCATTGTGTGTCTGCTCAAGTTGCAACTCTCCCCACCAGTCAGTCTAAATAGCACTCCTTCCCCTAATAACGTGACGATGCAATGCCTACTAAAAGCAGCAAATTATAAATGAAAATTATATGAAAACTATCAATCGACTTTCATAATTATATTAAATTGTTTCTGTTGGTTTGTTTCAGGATGAAAGAACCATGGGCGAAGCATTCGCCAGAAACACGTGTTCAGCATATTTCAAATTTGATATTCAGACAAACTCTAAAATAATTTTCATGATTAAATAGAAATTAAGTTAATAAGTTACATATTATTCTCGAAATCTGGTGTTTGAAATTAAAACAAATAGGGCCTAAATGAAGCATTCAAAAAAATTGGCAGCATTGTTATTTGTCATTGCTTAATTCGTAACATTGTGTCTTAATCATACTAGCTAGACTCATTGCCCGTTTTCCTCGATTCTCTCAAATTTCTACAATCATAGTTGCACAACTTCAATGGTCCCTACTCTCAGCCCACATTCAATAAAGTTCTTATGTTGGTCTTCAAGACTAGTCTCAATTGGATCGAGGTATACATATTTGGACCTTACACTAAGCCCCTATCGTCATTATTTCACATTGCACTTGAGTTCCTCTACCGTCTCTGCCTCTCTGTCTGTCTATCTTTCTTACACCTCACTCAGCCTTTCTCTGTGTCTCTATCTGTGTGTCTCATTATCTGTATCAGTTTCTCTCTCTCCGCATGTGTCACTCGCTGTCCTTCTGTGTGTGCCTGCATCATGTTTTCTCTCTCGCTTTCTCCCTTTTTCTCTCTCCAGTCATCATCATCCAATGCATCATCATCTCCATAGACTCATGTGACATAAATTTTGTGCAAGTCTCATCGGAGAATGCTCACTTACATATTCGACAGCTGAGTACAAGGTTGGAATAAGAACTGTGAAGGCTATGTTCAGTAAACTGTTGGGCCCCAACACTTACGAATCACTGAAACACAAACACACACAACAAGGCCGCATAAAGGTTAGTAGGCCTAGGCCTACTTTTTCGAGTGCTATGATACCTTCCAATGGTCTACTTGCGGAACACACCGGTCCACCGCGCACATAATTATTATTAGTTATTTATTACACTGCCTTCCGAAACGGAATGAAGAATGTTCAACATGAGAAATTTATGTCCTAACATTTTCAAAAGCCAATGTGACAAAGCTATCGACCTGACGAGGTAAGACTAATGTCTGCTGTAGTGAATGACTTGAACCCTGGTTCTTCGAACTTAGTAGGGCCCGCTGCTTAGGCGGCGTTAGGCCTACTCGGCGACCGTGGACTACCGACCTTTAGCCTTCTCGCCGTCTGGTACCTTGAAAGAAGAGCGTAGTCTTGGTTTACATGCGAAGGATAAGGGATCAAATCCTGATTATGAATCAGATGTATACTGAGGCATAGAGAGCCCCGGCATGGGAAACCCACACGCATCCAGGATAAGAACTATCTGCTGTAATAGAGGAGATTGCAGAATACGGAAGCATTATTCGCACAACAATTAGTGTCCCCTTTGGCAGGAACGCTAAACGCTACAATTGGATCAACAGTAAAACAGGGGAACTAAACGTTACACAAGACGGGAGACTCTGACGGAAACTACGACTAATACCAAGAGTCATTGAGACTGTACACGTTTTGCTCTACTGTTAAGACTGTACTCTGCAGTCGTGGTTGGGTCGGGAGCGCTTCTGAGTAGTTTTATCCTACTCGTAAAGGGGCGCTATATAAATGTCTGAAATTAATGAATGAATTGTCAACAGGTAATATAATGGTTTCGCAGAGCGGCGCACAACTTCAATATTGATTTTTAAACAGAATTCTTTCTCATCTTCTTCATCTTTTTCTCCTCTTCCGTCTCTTCTTCGTCCTTCTCCTCCCCTCCCTGTCACGTTCTCCTTTTCCTCCTTTTCAATCTATGTCGTACTATTCTCATTTTAATTTCAGTTATATTGTATGTAGGCATATAAAAAAGAGTCAAAATTTATGAATGCTTGACAATCCTTGTGTTTAGGGTAGCGTGCGATGCGCGTGATGAATGAGCATCGGGCAGAGATATTACTAAAATTAAAATTGTACCCATCTGGTGTTGAAGACGGAAATAAAGTGGATGGTCCCCACCCCTACCTCGGAGAACAATCCAATGAAGGCGTGCGACCGATTTTAACGGGGAAGTGAGCGAGGGTATTTAAAACATAAATTATGTCTCCTTTGTGAAAATTAAACTTGTATGCAGCGATGATTGATTACTGATTAGCAATATATTAAAAGTCATATTTTGTGATTAATTTTCAGCATGATGCCTCGCCTCAAAAAACACCTTTTCTTCTGTGTGTTTTAATAATACTTGTGAAGAATCGTTGACTTCATCTGTAGATTCGTTCGACCGAATACTTTTTTCACGGTAAAAATGTTTGCCGCTATAATGGTAGAATTATTTTAGTGATTTTTCTTCCTGCTGAATTTTGATCTTTAATTTCAGACTGAAGATGTCTGATTGCTTGAGTTTTAATTGACCACTTACTGAGCTTACTCTGATCCTATGGTAATTCGACCCAGACCACCACGGACTACTCTCACGGACAACCCTTCTAACTCAACGCACCGCTCGTGAATAAGCTGGTGCCCCGCGCTTGGCTTTCGAGTGGCCATAGGCGGAGTTTATCAGGAGCTAGGGGGCTAAGCCCACAGAAAGACCCAGATTTAAAAAATTGTTACCGTGTAAATTGTTTATTTTCCCGGGCTTAGCCCCCCTCAAGAACGAAAACCAAAGTCCGCCCATGCGAGTAGCGCTCTAGAAACAGAGCTTTGACAGTGTCGGCGGCGGCGCGCCGGTCATTTTTGGTCGGCGGCGGCGGAGCGCCGACAGGTAAATATCGACGGCGGCTGCGCCCTCAAAATGTCGGCGTCGGTGGCGCGGCGCGGCGCTGCTCCAGGGTTGCATACTTATTTTTTTAAATTACAAAAGCAACCTATGTTATAAACATATGCGTGCTCAGCAATTATTGTTGGCAATTATCTGGCATTATATTTTATTAATATTCATGACACACAATTATTCTCAGAATAGACGTTTAATTGCAAAATTCTGCAAAGGCTTGATTTACAAGCCACTTGACAACGTTTTCAAATACAGGACTCCCGCTTACGTAACCTACTAATAGAAGTTAAAGGACTGTTTGCAAAGTGTCGGCGCTACCTGCCGATTTTACTCTTGACCTGCGCTACGACCCATCACAAATTCTTGAGGTCCATTTTCTTGACGCGACCTGCTGAAATTGTATAACTGCGTGCATGCAGACATGCATGCATACATACATACATGCATGCATACATACATATATACTTCATACATACATACACACATACATGCATACATACATAGATTAAATGCATGCATACATAGATACATACATACATTTATACATACATACACAAACGTACATGCATACCCACATGCTACATACATGCATACAAACATACAAACAATACATACATACTGTGTTTGCGCAGAAATGATGGTGATGATGATGATGATGATTATAATTATGATGATAGCCACCACAATAATTATTGTGGTGGCTATGACGGGGATGAATGAGAGCAGATGAATGTGGGTCTGCTCAAGTTGCAACTCTCTTCATCAGTCAGTCTAAAATGGCCAACCATACTTATAGCACTCCTTCCACTAATTCCCTGACGAAGCTATGCCTACTAAAAACAACAAAATCGAAAATGAAAGTTATATGAAAACTATCAATCAACTTTCATAATATTATACGAAAATGTTTTTGTTGGTTTGTTTCAGGATGGAAGAACCATGGACGATGCACTCGCCAGAAACACGTGTTCAACATTATTTCAAATTTGATATTCAGACAAACTCTAAAATCATTTTCATGATTAAATAGAAATTAAGTCTATAGACCTAAGTCACATGTTATTCTCGAATTCTGGTGTTTAAAATTAAAACAAAATAAACGAAGCATTCAAAATAATTGGCAGCATTGCTATTTTGTCATTGCTTAATTCGTAACATTGTGCCTTAATCATACTAGCTAGGCTCATTGCCCGTTTTCCTCGATTCTCTCAAATTTCCACATTCATAGCTGTACAGCTTCAATGGTACCTACTCCCAACCTGCATTCAATAAAGATCTTATTTTGGTCCTCAAGTCTCAATTGGATCATGCCTCGAAGTATATTTGGACCTTACACTAAGCCCTTTATCGTCATTATTTCGCATTGCACTTGTGTTCCTCTTCTGTCTCTGTCTCTCTGGCTGTCTATCTTTTTCTCCATCACTCAGCCTTTCTCTGTGTCTCTATAAATTTTGTCTCGTTATCTGTATCAGTCTCTCTCCGCATGTGTCTATCGCTGTCCATCTGTGTGTGCCTGCATCATGTTTTCTCTCTCGCTTTCTCCCTTTTTCTCTTTCCAGTCATCATCATCCAATGCATCATCATCTCCATAGACTCAGGCGACATAAATTTCGTGCATGTCTCATCGGAGCATTCTCACTTACATATTCGACAGCTGGGTACAGGGTCGGAATGAGAAATGTGAAGGCTGTGTTCGGTAAACCGTGGGGCCCCAACTTTACGAATCACTAAAACACAAACACACACAACAGGGCCGAATAAAGGCCAGTGCTGTCCCGAGTGCTATGATACCTTGCAATGGTCCCCTTGCGGAACCCACACGTCCATCACGCACATAATAATTATTTATTACACGGGTCTCGAGACGGAATGAGGAATGTTCAACATGCTAAATTGATGTCCTAACATTTTCAAAAGTCCGTGTGACAAAGCTATCGACCTGATTATGTAAGACTAAAGTCTGTTGTAGTGAATGACAAGAACCTTTTTTTCGCACTTAGTAGGGCCCGCTGATTTCGGTTAAATTGTAAAGTAAGATTTCGGTTAAATTGTAAAGTAAGTATTAAATAAGAAACAAAATATCTGTGTTGAAAAAAATGCCTGACAATCGTTTTGTTTAGGCTAGCGTGTGATGCGTGATGAATGAGCATCGGGCAGAGATATTAACAAAATTAAAATTGTAGGTGTCTGGTGTTGAAGACGAAAATAAAGTGGATGACCCCCACCTCGGAGAACAATCTACTGAAGGCGTGCGATCGATTTTAACGGGGAAGTGAGCGAGGGTGTTTAAAACATGTGTGTCTCTTTTGTTAAAATTTAATTTGTCTGTTTGCAGCGATTGATTACTGATTAGCAATATATTAAAAGTCATATTTTATGATTTAAGCATAATGCATCGCCTCAAAAGACACCAATCGCCTGAACAACACCTGGAAGAGCGTCAGTCAAAACTTCGCTATATATACGGCTTGCTTTCTGTGTTGGAATATTGGGGAGGGGGGACAATGCAAAATACAAAACTTCAATTTTCAGTGGCACCCTAATGCATACATACATGTATAATATTATACATACATACCGACTTTCTCGGGCAAAAATTTCAGTTGGCTGTCATCTGACGACCTTTTTTAGTCATCCGCCCCAAAAAATTTCCATTTCCTCCGTCCGAAAAATCTGACGACCTTTTTCTTTTAGTCAACAGCTCCAGATTTTGTGCTAAAATATCTCTAAATATCATTTCCCTTCTTCGTGCTTATATCCACACGGTCTTTGTGAGGTAAGTATACGCTGTATACCCGCGTATAATACCGTTGATTACAGCCCTGTACATACATACATACATACATACATACAAACATACATACATACATACATACATACATACATACATACATACATACATACATACATACATACATACATACATACATACATACATACATACATACATACATACATACATACATACATACACACATACATACATACTAGGGTGACACTTAAAATAAAACTTTTGAATTTCACAAATCTCACCATCTTAAATGGTTATGTACCATAAAATGTCTATGCATGATTTTAAAAAAATTAATTCATTAATATTTAGAGGTGGTCCAACGCATCAGAAGTTAAACCTATAATGATCATGCGGTGTTTAACACAATGCAAATAGCCTACACATCTCTTCGTATTTGATTCAAGTACTGTTTATCAAGTCCATTTATGGCTGTTTGCTTTTCGAGTCTGGCTATTCCTTCCCATATTTCATAACCACATGCGCTATACTTAGTTCTTCTTGGTTTGTAAGTAGCCTACTTCGTGGAATGAATGGATCAGTGCGACGCCACGTTCAGCTGCATCCATTTTGACGTTTAAGCTGAGATCAGCTCACAGCTCGGCGACGAGCCAAGAGAATGCTGACGTTTATCTCCCTATGGATGGTTGGATGTTGTTGTAGAAAGTTTACAAGAATATCTAGTGCAGACTAGTGCAATGAAGAGTTGCTTAGTGTTTATGGCCACAAAAATCAGCTCTTTGTAGTGGTACTTGCTGCACATAAACTTTTATATGTCAAAGAGGTTCGTCGTATCCCGGAGGTTCGACCATTGCAATCGCACTGTCATTGGAAACAGCTGAATCAAACAACACCAGGCCAACCAACATTTCACTCAGGTACCTCAAATTGTTGGAAAGACGTGATTTCTGCTGTAGCGATGATCTGACTTACTGTCTTGTAATCAATGAGATGCCTCAACAGTTGCAAGTCATTCCAGAGAATTGACATTGGACATTGGCTTGTGTACCAAAGCCCTGAGATCCACCTGAAGAACAAATGCATTGTGCTCATAGAGGCTGCAGCTCAAATGCAGTCACATGAAAGAGAGATGGAAGAGGTAGATTGCAATAATTTATTATATCAACCTCCCTATTCAAATCTCTCAAACAATGTTTTCGTAGGTCTGCGAGAGTTTCTCATCAGAATATCGAATACTATCAACCACTATCACCAAGCTGAAACCATATCTGAGTCCTGTGTTCCAACAGAATACATGCTCTTGACTGAAGACCAGCATTGCTGTAGAGGACAGATTCTGAAGTTGTGTGAAAAACCCTAGATCGTATGCGACCAGCTATATTCCACTCTTCAAGCAAGTTAAAACGGCTTAAACGTGTGCTTCACCTGCTCCATTAGGCAGTAAAGGAACCCATAAGATTTTTCATTGTTCCTTTATCTGGTGCCAGCAGAGCAGGGCAACGTTACGTTCCTTCGACGTAAAAGCCTTCAACAACCTGTCATCCTAATGAACTTTATGTGGAACTTCAGGACCTATAGTGATGCATGGATTTCTTTGGCAATAGTCTTATGATGATGGAGCCGAGAATGTCTAATGGAATCCTGATTGATAACAATTTCAGCAGGATCACAGCCCATTGCTTGTCCTTTTGCCGTTATGATGTTTGCCGCATGTATGCTACTAATTTTTAGTCCTGTCAAATGCAGTGACACATGCGTTCCAAATGACATTAGAACTTAACTTCTTTTCAACAGGCGCAAAAGTCAATTTAACACGACTAAGCGACTTTCTCGTATAATTTTCAAATTAACTTATTGATTTTTAATTAAATAGTAACTGTACACTATGCATGTCATTCATGATAACAGAGGACATTGAAATAAGCACTGGAAATGTAATTGGTAGAGCATAAAAAATATTTAGTACATTTTATACTCAACGTTGTTTGTAGGTATATCTATTGAAAGTTCAAGGTCGTTGGACCACCTCTAAACGTTTTCAAATTTCTCTAAAAATTTTCACCAGTAATACTGATGCTATAGAGAACACTTTTGAGGGGTGAGACTTTAAAAAATCGAAAAATTATTTTTTGCTGTGGTTGACATTGTCACCCTAATACATACATACATACATACATACATACATACATACATACATACATACATACATACATAGGTTACATACAAACATACATATACATATATACATACATATATATGCATACATACTAGGGTGCATCAAACGCCCCAAAGTTATCAAAATGCGTTGTCCCTAGGCTTAAAATGTTCCTTTTATCTCCAATATAACCCTGATCAAAAAGCATAAATATTAAAAATTGTTTAGATATCCCACCTCCATCTTTTAAAATGTACATAATTATCATTCGACATACATTACTTATTGAATTTGTCGGATTGTATGGCGTTTTAACAGGACTTGTTTTATGCTGGAAAGAAATATATCATAGTTGTTATATGTTTTATGTTTTAAGTGTTCTTTGTTTTCTATGATATATACACTGCATTGGGACTCCAAACAATCGCCATTGCTGTCAAATAAGAATGTAAAGGAGGAGCGCCTTGCAATAGTTTTTGGTAATGCAAAAGAGCTGAAGTTCCTCGGTGTGCCATCTTATGCAATGGGATCACAGAGAAAAACGGAGGACCTCATTGCTGATCTGACCATTGATCTCCTGCGCTCATGGCAATGTAGTGACTCCATTGTCAACATGGCATTTGACACCACCGGATCAAATACATGACACGTTACTGCTGCTTGTGTTACAATTCAGATGCGGTTAGGTCGAGCTCTTCTCTGGTCAAGATGTCGACATCACGTTGGCGAAGTAATTCTTACACACGTGTTTGAAGATCTTCAAATTGAGACTTCAAAATCACCCGAGGTGGTATTATTCGCAAGGCCTCGTAAGAACTTCCAGCTCCTCAAGACACATCGGTCAGCAACAGAAAGACTATCACGCTTTGATGGTAATGTATTCAGTGAGAATGCAAAACCGTTCATTGACATTTGCAGAGAACAATTTCGACAGATATTATAGTTCACAGTTGTCCTTTCGTAGAGATGGCTATAAGGAATTTGCAGATCTCTGCCTATTGTTTCTTGATGGAGAAGTAGAAGGAGATAAAGTAACATTCAAGCGACCTGGAGCACTCCACAAGGCCAGATGGATGGCCAAATTGATTTATTCAATCAAGGTGTCTTTTTGAGCAACAGATTGCAAAGCTTCCACGCAACACAATAACAACAGAGCGTCAGGTCACAAAAGTGAGAGACTTCGTGAATTTTGTGACCCTGGTTTACAGCTCTTGGTGGATGACTTGTAGTTCGGTGACTGATGCGAAATGGAATGACTTGAAGCTATACAAATCATTCTTGCAATATGACTTGTTGAATGCACAGGTCTCTGCGAGTGCTGTTCGTGCCTTCAAATGACATTTGTGGTATTTAACGGCAGAAATGGTGCCACTTGCACTATTTAGCAATAATGTTCCAGACACTGAACGACGTGCCCTTGCTAATCGCCTGCTTTCAGTTAAGCCAAAAGAACGCTTGCAATTGCCGCAGAACAGATTTGGATCGGGCTTTGGGAAACTTAAATTTTCAGATGCAAGCTTAATCACAGCTACAACAACTCTTGCCGATCTTGCAGGGACTGACTCGTGGTATATGTTTGAAATAACCTACTACAAGTTGACACTCAGTTCCTCAACGAAGAGCTGTCCGACTGGTGGAGCCGCAATGACTATCAAACTGCTATGAGAAACATTGAAGCACTCAACGTAATCAATGACTGTGCTGAGAGAGGAGTGAAGCTCAGTTGGGATTTTCTGTCAGCATCAAAGACTGAACAGCATTATCAAGAATGTGCTTCAAGTTGTGGAACAAGACCGGCAGAGACAATCTAATCCGCGCAAACGCAAGCCAACTTCCGAATGACAATATCCGCTTGACATGTGTCATGTAATAGCATCGCTGCATCGCAACATAAATGTTTTCACAATAGTAATAATAAATATGTTCACTTCTAAGAATCTTTGCAATACTTTGCAATACTTCTGAAGATGGTTCTTGGCTAATACAGCACAGATAATGATAAGAACTATTGGACCTATCTTTAAAGTCTTGTTGCAGCATAATAATGCATAATCTGTTCAGTGTGTTCGCCATTGTAAAACTTCAGTTGCTGGGTGGGATACCTAGAATATGTCAGAAAATTCTCAAATTTTGGGAAACAAACTTTTTTAGTAATAGGAAAAGAAGTGAATTAGGGACAAAAACTTTTGAAAGTTTTTTAACAATTATGGGGCGTTTGATGCACCCTAATACATACATACATACATACATACATACATACATACAAACATGCATACATGCATACATACATACATACATACATACATACATACATACATACATACATACATACATACTCTGTATCTCGATGAAATAAGAAAGTGAAGCTCAGACATTGCTGGTGAAAAGGTGCCGGAAAATTTTTTACAATTTTTATTTTTTGGCTGTATGCTAAGGGCCACCCTAATGCATACATACATACATACATACATACATACATACATACATACATCCATACATACATACATACATGCATACGTATGTACATGAGTACATACATATATACATACATTCATACATACATACTTACTTACTCTGTATCTGGATGAAATAAGAAAGTGAAGCTCAGACATTGCTGGTGGGCCTACTCAATATGTACGTTTTATTTTAGGCCTACTCAATATGTGCCCCTTGCCAATGGCACACGACATGAGAAGTAGACGCCAATGCTTGATGACCCGATCGATGATCACGTGGTCAAACAGCTGCCACTCTTCAATGATGTCACGAATACTGGAACGACAAACGCTCTTCTTCAGTACAATCCTGATTTGAAAATCAACTGGATTGGGACCATCAAGAAGAAGCTTTCACGTCTAGTGTCGTGTGTCCGTGAACAAGCAGGATATTTTTGAACACCAGCTGTAGCTGAACTTCAATTTCTTTTGTCTGTTGAAAGTTGGAAAGCTTCCCTTTTGAGGCAATGCATCTGAAACATTCATAAACATGACGTAGCGCCTACTCGCCAACATTTTCAAGCGGCGTCAGGATTTAGTGGTAATAATATTGTTATGGTTAGGCCTACAGCTGTTGCTGCTTGTAGAATTATTTTGAGCAAATGCTAGCAGCGCCGAGCTAAGCACAGCATCGATATTGATTTCTTCATTTTCTTATTCTCCGCCTCCGTCTTCATATTCTCCTTCTCCTTCTTTTAATCATTTTCCTTCCATTTTGTCTTTTTTCCTTTTTAATTCTTTTTATTTCAATTCATCCATGCATGCATTCACATGTGCATACATGCATGCATTTGTCCATCCACACCTTTGCACAGGGCTGTACTTGTATATTTTGAGGTGAGTACACGCTGACCGGGAGAAAAATTTCTGATGACCTTTTTTAGTCACCCGCCCACCCGAAAATTTAACCGTTTTCCCCACCTGAATATTCTTTGCCTTTTTCGTGCGCATACCCACACGCTCTATGTGAGGTCAGTAGGCCTATATGCTGTATACCCGCGTATACCCTGCCTTTCGGCGGTGAGTATTGTACGATGCCGTTTTTTTCCAGATGGTAGGCTAAGTAGCCTATACGCCGTATACCCGCGTATACCCTTGATTACAGCCCTGCCTATGCACATACAATGTCATACATATGAATGCTACATATATTACGCAGACAGCCCTACCAGTCACCATGATCGATGATGCGTCACGTGTCAGCAAAGTTTCTTCACCGGGTTCAAGTAAAAAAGAAAGACTTATGTGGCTTGTTTATTTACAAACATACACACACGTGCATACATATATACATACGTAGCCTACATACATACATACATACATACATACATACATACATACATACATACATACATACATACATACATACATACATACATACATACATACATACATACATACATACATACATACATACATACATACATACATACATACATACGTACGTACGTACATACATACATACATACATACATACATACATACATACATACTTATTTACAAACATACACACACGTGCATACATATATAGTTATATACAGGGTGGACCAGCATAAATGTCCCGACTTTGCAGGCGTATAACTTCGCCAATTTTTAACATTTATTTATACTTTATGCATCAAATTAAAGGTATTTCACTCTAGTATTAACTCTAAAAAAGTCGAACTGATACTAGTCTCGGTTTTAATTATATACTTGGATCAGCGCTAGCTACCGTTTTTTGTCATTACTGACGCATTATGACGCCGTTTCCCGGGAAAATTCTATCGTTTTTTGCTAAAACGTGAGCAGACACGATCATTTTGGGTGTTTGTAGGGTCCCTACCATGAATATATTCTAATCGCAAAACCGCGTCCTTTCAATTTTGCCAACAGCCGTGCACTGCCATGCGCTGCTTCAGACGCTTGCACGCTGCCAGTCGTTTCTTTGCGTGAGAGCTGGAGAGCTCGTGGGACTTCTCGTCGACAAATTACTTTAACTTTAGGTCTATAATCTTTTCCAATACGTTATTCAGTGATTCTAAGACTGCCTGTTTTGCGCTGAATTTGAATGCAGGGCCTGCCCTGGTCATTGTCTTGACTGCAAATGTACGTGGACACACGAGCAATGTTAGCGGATGTGAGCGCCGTGCGCTCCGATTCCCATGGTTTGCAAGTAGAAAGTCCTGTTTTATTAATTTTCCGTAGCAGATAATACAAGGTATTGTTTATTCCATCCTCTGTTAGAATATTCGTTAATCATTTCAAACGAATTAAATCCCTTACCAGTTCGTAAAATTAAGATCATCGTCTGTCAACGGCACCAGGTTGCGTCACAAATGACAGCAAAATATGGTAGCTAGCGCTGTTCCGGGCATATAATTAAAACCGAGACTAGTATCAGTTCGACTTTTTTAGAGATAATACTAGAGTGAAATACCTTTAATTTGATGCATCAAGTATAAATAAATGTTAAAAATTGGCGAAGTTATACGCGTGCAAAGTCGGGACATTTATGCTGGCCCACCCTGTACATACGTAGCCTACATACATACATTCGTTCATTAATTCGATGAACTAATAATGGCACCCTTTCATGCAAATTCTTAGTGGCGCCTCTGACTGTTCTTAGGCCTAAGTGTTTTAAATGTTTTAAGTGCTCTAAAAACAGGGCAAGACAAATTATCTAGTAGGAATAAACATACCTGTTAGTTTCGTTGTTAAAAAAAGCAGATGAAAATTAATTTGCCAAAACAAATACACGCGAAAGCGGTTTTATCGACTTTTTGTAATTTGGGGGGATGCAATTCATACGGGGGATACTCTATTTCGTGACAACGGCGCCGTGCGATATCTGGTTTAAATTGCAATTAATGAAAGGTGTGACAGGACTGGTGTGCTTAAAGTGCGTCAAGCTGTCAAAGTTTAAAAGGTTCACTTGGACCAGTGGTTCTCAAACTTCTGCAGTCCACGGACCGGCAAAAATCTTTTGTTGAAGCTCGCGGATCGCTACTTAAATGGAGAATGCACATGTAGGCCCTATATTATAGAAAAACTGTTAAAGACCTTATTAGCAGCGTTGCCACTCCTTGGGTTATTTCACAAGATCTTGTTTTTTTCCGAACTTGGGAAATGGTTTTTTGGACGAACTTGGGTTTTTTCTTGGGTTTTTTTCGACTGAAAAAAAGGATTTTTTTTTACATTTTTCGGACATTTTTTTTTTATTGTGGACTTTTTCCGAGATTTGTGCCGGATGACTAAAAAAAAGGTCATCAGATTTTTGGACGGGAAATTCGGGAAATTTTCGGAAGATTTGTGGGAAATTCGGGAATTTCTCAGAAAATTCGGGAATTTTCGGAAGATTTCCTCAACTTGGGTTTTCTTGGTTTTTTTTATCCTTCAACTTGGGTTTTTTAAATTTTAGAGTGGCAACACTGCTCATTAGGCTATTTATAATTAGGGATCTGTTTAAATAATTAAAACATATCCCTATCAGCATCCTATTTATTAATGACACGTTACAAAGGTTGTGCGTTAGGGTTAGAAACACAAGCTCGAAATAAAACACAGTAACCAGAAAATTAACAAATATAGGCTAGTGTTGAGAAAATTTCATCATAATTTATTTTTAACTCTTTTCTACGGACCTGAGGAGGTCAGTTACTGTACTCCTCGGACCACCACATTGAGAACCACGATCTTAGGCAATAATTATTGTTAGTTAGCCTACTTAGAATGCTCAGTAAGCAGAAATTTTGTAAGCATCGGTGTTGAAGACGCACATAAGGTGAATGATTCCCACAACGGAGAGCAACCACTGAAGGCGAAGGCGCACGATCTGTTTGAACGGGGAAGTGAGCGAGGGTACTTAAAATATATCTCTTTTGCGAAAATTGCATTCTCTGAATGCAGATACATTAGACAATTTTAAGCGTCTGACGTTGATGACACACATGAGATGGATGACCACACCCACCCCCGATCTCGGAGAACAAGCCACTCAAAGCTTGCGATTGATTTGAGCGTGGGGAGTGAGCGAGGGTAGCCTATTTTGAAAGATAGAACATGTATCTTTGTAACAAAGAAATTGTCTGTGTGCAGCGATGTTTGAATTGCTCGGTATTAAAATTCATAATTTACGATTGTAGAATGACACCTTGTCTCAAAAGACACCCATGGCCTGAGCAACAGCTGTGCGTCACTCAAAACTTCGCTATATATACCGCTTGCTTTCTGTGTGCTGGGATGTTGGTGAAGAATCGTTGACTTCAGCAGAAGATCCGTTCGACTGAATCATCTTTCACGGTAAACGTGTTGCCGCTATAATGGTAGAATTATTTCAGTGATTTTACTGCCTGCTGAAAATGTGCTCTTTAACTTGAGACTGAAGAAACCTGATTGCTTGAGTTTTAATTGACCACCTACTAAGCGCTTTCCTCAACAGAAGCCTTTCAAACTCGATCCCAGAATGAGCGACCCAGAGAGAAAAGGATGGTTTTGAAGCGAGTAGGTTACAGCTGCTATTATAAAAGAAATGATCACGAAAATTATATCTTTTGCGGCAATCGATTCCATTATCAGATCAATATCGTCGAAAACAATGCAGTTCAGAATTTGCAATAATTTCAAAAGCAACATATAAATTTGGTATGCGGACGTTTCATCATCGGACGATTCGCCCCGGACGGTTCATCCAATGACGGAAATTTTGGGCACAACAACACTTAAGACTCTGAAACTCGGAATTAGGCCTAGGCCTACATAGATTTAAAAAAATAACAATTAAACCTATAAAACTTGGAATTAAATCGATTTAATAAAAGAGCACTCAAGCCTATAAAGCTTGTAATTAAAAGCTCTAAGTAGATGTTATGTTAAGAAAACTAGTCAATAGGTTCGTTTGGAATGTTAGGCCTAATTGTGCGACAAACTGGCATTTGTACGAAGACGTAATCAACACATTCGCTCTTCTGTATCTCACTCAGCTGACAAAGTCACAATATTATTATTTCCATTCACCGGTTTCTTTGATTCCTCTGTTCATTGGCATTTGTACTGTGACGTAGCCTACAGACATTTGAACAATGGCCAACTGAACGTACAACACTTAACAGGTGATTATGGAACAATAGAGCAGGTGACACCTCACCGGGACTTCGTAGGCCTATTACCATGCCGACTAATAAACAATTCATATTTTATAATATATGAACCGTTCGGGAATGAATCGTCCGGAGACGAAACGTCCGGGATGAACATTCCACTGGATGAATCATCCGGAGACGAAACGTCCTAAAATCGAAAAATAGTTTGGATCCTATGTAGTATGTACACAATGTCATAACAGTTTTTGGGATTTGCATTTTAGAGCCTCTTTGAAGGTTGAAATCAATGTTTAGTAGATATTTTGCTGCAATGTGGCATTGTCTTAATATTTCAGATGAAGACATTCCTGTTGCTCGTATGCTGCCTTCTTCTGGCTGTCCATGGTAAGACAGGAAACACATGCAACATATCAGCACACAAAAGTCATATCGTTGTGAATAATTTTAATTCAAAGAACACTAGCCTAAACTTGTTACCGAAACAGGACGTTTTGGCGCCGCCGTTTTGGCGCCGGACGTTTTGGCGCTGTAATTTATGTCACGCTCATTCTAGATTATAAAATTATGACAATGTAGGCAGCTGTAGGAGGTTCATTTACGCACATTTTGTGGTAAATTTTTTAACGATAACCCACGCCATTCATAAGTTATGCCCAAAATAGCTAAGAATGTATGCGCTACATACATTCCTCACGCGATCTGAAAGGGCCAATTCCTGGTCCATTGTGATATTTTAATTATTAGTATTAGTTAACACAACTGTTATGTTAAAGGCATTTTTATAGTATCCGGGACCGATGTGTCGGTTAGGTTCAAGTTTATGGGTCGTGAGGGTCGGTTAGGGTCAGGTTAGGCGTTGTGAGGGTCGGTTAGGATTAGGAATAGGGTTAGTGTCGCCATTAGACTATAAGTTTGCCGATTAAAAACATTGTATAGGGTCTACACATTACGATTAATGATTACGCCACAGCTATATTGAATTAAGATCAACAATATACACTGTATATTAGGACTAAACCCAATTCGATCACATCGTACTGATGTATTTGCCTCACGCGTCTTGTGAACTAAACCGGAAATAAGCCGCGGAGAGCAATTGTTAAAGCGGCGCCAAAACGACGGCGCCAAAACGGCGGCGCCGAAACGTCACGCACCGACTTGCTACTGTGTTGGGAAGGCGAGCATGTCCATCAGGCGCAAGCACTGTTACTATATAAATGCAGATCTAAATCAATGCAGCATTTAAATAGCAATTCCCCATTTCAACTAGTCACGACAAAAAGTGAACAGTTTCAACTGTGTACAGAATGTGTCAGAGAATTACCTATCATATTATATCTAGTGCAGGCGAATCTCTTTACAATTCATTCATTCAAGAATTTATATAGCGCTTCTTCAAGGGGACTACTCAGAAACGCTCCCGACTCCAGCACGGCAAAAAAGGACAGTTTTGAGTTTAATAAAAAAATGTTTCAGTAATAACCCCAGCAAGTAGACGTAGCTCCATTCCAGACAACTGGGCCAATCACAGAAAATACTCTATGCTGCATCGTTGCAGTTCGTGCAAAAGAAACCAATAGCAATCCCTTCTTTGCAGAACGGAGAAGCGGTGGTCTTGGGTACTAGTGGAGCAACAAAGCTCTTGCAAGTAGTGTGGGGCAATTCCAAGCTGGCATTGCCTAACTAGGGCAGCGATCCTAAATTCAATGCGCTGGCGAGTAGGAAGCCAGTGTAATGTCTCCAGCATATAGCTGGAAACATGATCAAATTTAGTAATAAAAAATTATGTCCAATTAAACATGCGGCAGAGCGTAAGACTCTGTTTAAGCACATTATTCGATTGGATGGCAGGCCAGAGTAAAGTGACGAGCAATAGTCAAGACGGGAAGGAATGAAGGAATGGACCAGAGTGGTGAGAGCATTAGGTGTCAGTGAACGAGCAATTGTGCGAAGCTGACGCAGTTGATAGTAACAGTCTCGAGCAAGTCGGTGAATGTGAGGAGCAAATGCGAGCTCTTGGTCCAACAGGACACCAAGGTCACGGACCGTATTTGAGAAAGTGTAAGTGGGAAATTCAGTCACAAGTGAATCGAAGTCAATTTTAGCAAGTTGCTTACGATTGCCCAGCCAGATAAAATTAGTCTTTGTTGGGTTTAGGCGCAGTCGGTTAGACGACATCCATGTTTCTAAGGCAGTTAAGGTCTCACTCATGTCCCGGACCACTGATATGGCGCTAGACGATAGGCAATGCTTGTAGACTTGCACATCATCAGCATAAAGCTGACCCAAAACTGCATGTGTTGCAAGAAGAGAGGCAAGATCAGAAGTGTAAATTATGTACAGAATTGGACCGAGGACAGATCCCTGCGGAAGGCCATATTGGGCAGGGACCCATGCGGACCTAGTAGAACCATGGACCACACAAAGAGAGCGGTCATAAAGAAAAGAGGTTATCCATTCAAGAAAGTTATCAATCAGAAAAAAAATGAAACATTCAATCGTTCTAATAAAATATCATGGTCAACAGTATCAAATGCGGCACTGACATCGAATAGAGCCAACAGGGTGAGTTGGCCCCTGTCGATTGCCCCGTAGATATCTGAAAGTAGACGAAGAAGCAGCGTCTCGGTTGAGTGATGCTTTCTGAAGCCAGATTGATTAGGCGGGAGTAGTTTTTTCTCCTCTAAGTATGCGACAAGCTGCACAGCAACCAACTTTTCGATGATCTTTGATAGGAAGGATACGTTCGCCATAGGTCTATAATTCGCTGGGTCAGATGAGTCAAGTCCATCACTCTTCAGAATAGGGGTCAGGATGGATCTCTTCTGCAGAAAAGGCAAAATGCCTTCAACGAGGAATCGATTGCAGAGGGTTGTGAGAAGGGGGAGAAGAATATCCAGGAATTCATGGAGTAGAAAAGTAGGAAGAGGATCCAATTCACATGACTTGGGTGGTGAAGAGAGGATTACGCGGCGTAGCTCCTCGCTAGTGACAGGATGTAGTGTAGACATGCGGTAGTCAGTCGGAGAGTGATTACAGGGCGGAGAGCTAGCAGTTGCTTGACGGATGTCTTGGATTTTGGCATTGAACGAAGCGAGGAAGTCATCTGCCGTGAAGGATTGAGAATCGCGGGGACAGTCGGGACGACAGCGACCAAGAAGCGCGTTGAAGGTGGCCCATAGTCGCTTTGGTTCTCCGGCGTGTGAAGCAATTTTCTCCTCCCGATATATCCTTTCCTCTTCGCGATATTGTCGGTGCATACTGCGTACAAACTGTACCCAAGTAGAACGGACTGTAGGTAGCTTCGTGCGCTTGTACTTCCTTTCGTTCCGACGAGCCTGGCGCCTCAAGGAGTGGCATTCGTTAGTAGTACAGTTTTGCGGCGGGTAAACCAACTAACCATAAACCTGGTGGAATATTGAGCATTTAACCATACACCTGGTGGAATATTGAGCATTTAACCATAAACCTGGTGGAATATTGAACATCTAACCATAAACCTGCTCGAATATTTAACATCTAACCACATACCTGCTTGAATATTGAACATTTAACCACATACCTGCTCGAATAATGCGTATTAAACCGGGTAACAACCTTGCCCGAAGTCTCGAACCTGCTGCACCCATGCAAAATCGCTGCCATCATCATAGCAAGGGTATTTGTCCCGTGTTGTCCCGCTGCAGCGACGCTCATCGGTTCGTAATTTTTTATGACGAACTAATAACATCGGCAATATCATCATCATCATCATCATCATCATCATCATCATCATCATCATCATCGTAATCGTTGTCGTGTAATAAATTTTTAAAAAAATCTTGTATAGTATAAAGACATACCTATCGTACATAAAATGAATTACACATTGAATACTGTTCAAGAATTGCGACATATTGCAAGACAGAGAGGTCTAAAAGGATACTCGAGACTGTGAAAAGCGGAACTCGTAGCATTCATATCGTCGGCCACCGTAGATTGCGTTAAGACCGCACATGAAAGCAATCTACTGGACGCTCCGGTTCCAGACATTCAGGCTCCAACGCTTACTCCGAGTAAGCCCCCTCCAAAGAAAGGGTATAATGTTGCTATAGAATCGTTTAAAAATAAAGCTTCGACGTTGAAAAATAAAGTTAGGTCTGAAATTAATTCTTTTTCGGATTCGTTGATTAGTTACACGCCCCACAAACAAAAGAGACCGTTATCGATAAATTAGAATCGTTGAAGATGAGGGTTTCGAATATCTTTAGTAAAATTAATAAAAAAAAGTTCGAACTTCGTGAGTGCGCGACAGCCATTAAAGGATTTACTGAGAGATACACAATCGATGGTTCTAGTGGGATCGACGCCACGTCTTTTCTCAATTCCGTAAGACCACAGGTAGTCAGTCTGCTAGCGAAAAATCGTGGGGTAAAAGTTCAACTCAATCTTATGTGCGTAATGGAGAAAGTAGATATGAAATCCGGTGAAGTAGTAGCAGCCGAACCTAATTTTAAATCAATGACTGATATCATTTTAGAAGCAACGATGTGAGCGAAATATATAGCAACGCAGTGGATAAAATTAAGGAGAGCATGGCAAGTTTTCAGATGCGCGGCAGTAATTGGAGGTTTAAAGCTGTTTTGAAGTTGGATATCGATACAGTGGTATATAAGCCATTAAAAGGGAGTTCGTATATTCCGCTTCCCGAGTATTTAGCCAATAAAAAGGCTATTGTTAACATGAAAAACGGCGATGATGAATGTTTTAAATGGTGTATTACTAGAGCGTTGAACCCAACTGATAACCACCCTGAGAGAATCGCGAGAGATCTAAAAGAGCAATCTAAGAAACTCGATTGGAGTGGTATCGAATTCCCGGTTGCCGCCGATGCTAATATTATAAATAAGTTTGAGCGCCGTAATAACATTAGCGTTAGCGTATTCCGCTATGAAAACTATGGAAAGGCCGAATACCCATTATATATATCGAAGCATGAAAGCGATACCTGTGTAGATCTATTGCTTATTTCTGATGGAGAAAAGAAGCATTATTGTTGGATAAAGAACTTTGATAAGTTGTTAGCGCTTCGAACAGAAACAAACCATAGGTCAATTAGTGTGGTTCACAGATACATGGTAAAAAATAAAGTTCAAGCTAAAAACCAAGACACCCTCCCCGTTTGTTAGACCTATCAATAGTATTATTGAGACAAAACTTCAGCTTCCTATTCCAACTGGAAGGCAGTGCTCAATGACTGTGTTACTTTGCATGGGCCAATGCATAGACGTTAATGTAGAAATACATTTGTCGAGCATATATTCCCATACAATTGAGTTTTATTTCGAAATAAATCAAACATTACTGTAACATGACAATAATTATGTGTGATACTTAAAGAGTTGGTCAGCTTGAAATCGAAAATTTCAGTAGGTTTTAAATAAGGAAAAAATGTCAAAAAACATAATTAAATCCACAAATGTCTATAATTGTTCTCATTTTATGACTCCAACACCCGATGCACTCAAGAAGGCTTTGCAGTTTGCAAGCACAGTGTTGTCAACGGCAGATTTCTTGATTGATTGAGTGAGGGCAACTTTCCGATTTGCCTTGACCACTCGGAGAAAACATAGCTTTTTTCTTCATCAGCGATGAGTCAGTTGAATTCCTCGAACAACTTCACACTTCTCTCAGCCGTGTTGTTGACCACTCTTAATTGCTGACTTCAGTCTCTGCCATGCCGATAATCCTCATTCTCAATCTATTGCTCTGGTTTAAGTGCAAAAAGAGAATCACCAAACTTCAGGTGTGGCAGTGGTGTCAGTGTTCACTGGGTTACAAAGTCGCTCAGGCAATTCCTCTCTTTCAGCTCCACATCACTACCCACTCAACATCCTTTCACCCAGGATTTACAGTCATTCCATAAAATATCTTCACCGAATCTGTAGCAGGCAGTTGGCAACATAACAGTGTCAGACTTTAAGCCTCATCTGAAAGGTACAATGTACTAGTGATTTTCTAGGACATTCGTGGCTTCAACGCTGATCTCCTATAGATAGTAGTCGCTTGAATCATATTTCCTAGATGAAGCAAAATTGACAGATCTTGTCCTGGAGTTTCTGCAGCAAGATGAGGTTTTGTCCATGCCTTTGAGAAGAAGGGAACCAAATCACACAAATGGATGAATCTGCGTTTCTTTCTACTTTCCTAGATTGAATACGTCACGTTGATTGCTAAATCGGTATGTTTTGATGGCATACAGTAACCTGTCCATTCAACGTGCATGGTAAATTGGGCTCTCCAGTTTCTTATTGAGGGCTGTCCAAGGACAATCATTGACACCTCAATGATTTCTTGGTAGTCATCTCTTAAACTGACTTTATTTTCAGCAGACTACTTGAGAAAACCGAATGCTCTCTCATGGGAGGCTTCAGTAATGGATACGACTTATAGAACTCGGATGTTGTCACGTGTCACACCATCCCACACATTCTTAAATCTCTTAAATAGTGGATTATATTTTGAATTAGATGGACCACAACACAAAATGGAGATTTTCGCTAAAATCAACTCCATCCCAATGACGACAGCAGGCCAGCCACAGAACTTGTTACCTATTATGTCTTCTTGAAAAACGTATACTCCTCTAAAACATCCGCTGCTGACATGTGTTGTATCAAAGATCAAGGCTTGGACATTATCAGTGAGTCTTCATATTAAGTTCAGAAGATAATGAAAGACTTCGGATTTAAATTATATCCTGCATAGAGGGAAAGTTGGACACAATAAAGAGTTTATCCACACCATCACCTGAAACTAGCACTGACAGGCGGTTAACATATCCAGTGTGCTGCAAGTGGGTACAGATTCAAATCTTACAGCTTCAGCATGCTCCATCCTGGTCATCGTAAGCACTCCATGTGAATGGTATTCCGTGAAAGTGACAGGACAAAAGATCGCACACAGGCGCTGCTGCGCAGTGATTGACACCAACAATCTCAATGCTTCATGATCAGATCAGCGTATAATAATATTATACTTGATAGCAGTATAATAATATTATACTTGATAGATGTACTTGATAGCAATGACATATTATGTCATTGCTATCAAGTACATTTATAAATTGATGGTTAAACAGCAGTCTAGTCTTGACTGCGGTAAGTATAATAGCACAACAGAAATTATTTCAAGGTCATCCACACGACAATGGTTGAGGTTTTTGATCAAGCTATAATGAATCATGATTTCTATCCAATACAACTATATGGTAATATTTCTATGTCGTTGAGCACCACCTTCCAGTTGGACTAGGAAGTTGAAATTTGGTGTCAATAATACTATTGACACGTCTAACAAATTGAGGGGTTGTCTTGGTATCTAGCTTGAATTTTACTTTTTTTAACCACCCTAAGGTCGATGCATCATTGCAAAAGATGTTTGATAGGTTATAGAACATTAGAAGCGCTCGCCAAACATGTTGAGTACTGCTCGCAGCATGAAGCACAGCGAATAGAATTGCCGGAACCTGGAACTATGCTAAGTTTAAACATTATTTTAAATCGATAGAGTGCTCTTTATCGTCTATGCGGATTTCGAGTCTTTCATTAAACCGATCGATACATGCCAACCCGATCCCGGCACGTCTTACACAAATAAATACCAGAAACATACGCCTAGCTCGTTTTGTTACCACATAAAATGCTCCGACGATGACGTTTATTCCCAAGATGTAGGCTAGTGGTGTTTACGGCTGAAAACGAAGACGACGATGTTGCTCAGATATTCATAGATTCTCTTGTAGAAAATATAAAACGAATATATAACCAGTTTAAATTCCCAAAGAATATGATATTCGGCAAAACTGAGAATTTTTTTCGATGAAGCTACTAACTGCCATATCTGTGGAAAAGAGTTACGCGAAGATCGAGTTAGAGATCATTGTCATTTAAGTGGTAAATTCAGAGGCGCCGCTCATAACAGCTGTAATATAAACTATAAAGTCCCCAAGTTTTTCCCAGTAGTATTCCATAATCTATCCTGATACGACAGCCATCTATTCGTGAAGAAATTGCGGGGCGAGAATTGTGAGAAAATTAACTGTATTCCGAGTAACGAAGAAAAGTATATATCGTTTAGCCGAGAGATCGTAGTTGGCAAGTTTGTTAAAGAGGGAAAAGAGATAACCGTCAAGCGTGAATTACGCTTTATCGATAGTTTTAGATTCATGCCCTCGAGTCTCGACGCGTTATCGAAGAATCTTCGTAAAGATCAGTGTAAGAATTTAGGCGATTTTTTTAAAGCAGAGAAGTTAGATCTTTTACTCAGATAAGGCGTTTACCCATACGATTACGTCGACGGCGTTGAAAGATTAAATGAAACTGAATTACCCCCGAAGCATAACTTCTATTCTAAACTAAACGATTCCGGGATCAGCGATGAAGATTACGAGCACGCGAGAACGGTATGGAACGAATTTGGTTGTAAAACGTTAAGAGATTATCACAACTTGTAGGCCTATAATGTTTCGGATGTTCTATTATTAGCCGATGTTTTCGAAAACTTTAGGGACGTGTGCATCGAACATTATAGGCTCGATCCCGCGTGGTATTACACTTCGCCCGGACTAGCATGGGACGCTGCGTTAAAGTTGACGAGTGTAAAGTTGGAGTTATTGAGCGATTACGATAATTATGTTACTGATGATTAAGCAAGGAATAAGAGGAGGGGCCAGCACGATTTCGAATCGATACGCGAAAGCGAACAACGAGTACATGGGAGAAGCTTTCGATCGCAGTCAGCCTTCGGTATTCATTCCGTACTTAGACGCGAATAATTTATACGGTTGGGCGATGTGTAAGCCGTTACCAACTCACGGGTTTAAATGGTTGGCCGATAACGTGCTGAGCGATTGGAAAAGCGTTGCCGAACGAGATGGGGTGGGGTGCGTGTTAGAAGTCGATTTAGAATATCCTAAGGAATTACACGACCTGCATAACGATTATCCTCTGGCTCCCGAGAGTATAAAGCCGGCAGGATCGGTTGTAACGAAACTATTTCAAAATTTAAACGATAAAAAGAAGTATGTAGTTCATTACGGTAATTTAAAGTTGTACGAAAGTCTCGGTTTGAAAATCGTTAAAATTCATCGCGGCTTAATATTCGAAGAAAGCGCTTGGCTGAAAAAGTATATCGACTTGAATACGGAATCGAGAACGAGAGCTACGAACGATTTCGAGAAAGACTTTTTCAAGCTGATGAATAATAGCGTCTTCGGTAAAACTATGGAATGTATCGAGAATCGAGTTGACATACGATTGGTGTGCGACGAGAAGGAAGCTATGAAGCTCACGGCGAAACCTAATTACGGCAGTAGAACTATTTTCGACGAAAACCTAATCGCCGTTCACATGAAAAAGACAAAGTTGTTATATAACAAGCCTATATATCTAGGAATGTGTATTTTAGACTCGAGTAAGACTTTAGTTTATGATTTTCACTACAATTATATCAAGGCCAAGTACGGAGATAGAGCTAAACTGTTATTCACCGATACGGATTCGCTAGCGTACGAAATAAAGACCGACGACTTTTACGCCGATATCGCTGACAATGTTCGAAGCATGTTCGACACGAGCGAGTATCCGAAAGATCATCCGTCATGTATAGAAACGGGCGTAAATAAGAAAGTTATAGGCATGTTCAAGGACGAGGCTGCGGGTAAACAAATCGAAGAATTTGTGGGTTTGAGATCCAAGTTGTATTCGTACAAGATGGCGGGTGTAGACCACAAGAAATGTAAAGGTGTAAAGAGGAACGTCGTTAAGAAAACGATAACCCACGAAGATTACAAAGACTGCGTGTTTACGAAAAGAGAGCAATCATGAAAAATGAATGTTATACGATCGTACCATCACGACATTTACACAGAAGAGATTAATAAGATTGCGCTTTCAGGCGATGATGACAAACGCGTGATAATGCAAAAATGGGATCCATACCTTGGCCTACGGTCACTTCTCATTGAAAACTACTTAAAGACTAAACATTATAATATAAAATGGAAGTCTCAAAAGTGTGTGCCGAATGTAAGCTGGAAAAAAGCTTAAACGAATTTCATAAAGATAATTCAAAAAAGAGCGGGTATTATCCTAGTTGTAAAACGTGTAAAAATATCAAAACGAAGGAGCTTAGACAAAAATACTCGAGACTCGAGACTAGAGAAACAAAAGATAAAAAAGTTTGCTGTCGTTGTAAGAAAGAAAAGAACATATTAGAATATGCAAAAAATAGATATTGTAAAGATGGGTTAGATAAGGAATGTAAGGAATGTAAATATAAATATAATCATGCGTATTCTGAAGCCCGGAAGCAATATGTCCCGGGGTTTAAACTACTTAAAAATATGAGGAGCAGGCTTGGTAAAGCATTAAAAGGCAAGTCGAAGTCACAAACGACGCGTCAACTTATCGGTGTTGACTTTGAAATATTTACTAAATGGACTGAATTTCAATTAGAAGAAGGAATGACTATGAAAAATTACGGTTCGGTTTGGCATCACGATCATGTTTTGCCAATATCATCGTTCAATTTGCTAGATGAAGAAGAACTTTTTAAAGCTATGAATTGGAAGAATATACGCCCGTTGCTAGCGCTTAAAAATATCCAAAAAGCGAACAAAATAGATCGCTGGCTAAATGTAATGCAGGAAGTAAAACCGTATTATTTTATAAAACATTTAGATGAAATATTAAAATGAGTTTCGGGACAAACAAAGAGATAAATGTCGAGGGCGTCGTACTACCTAATATTCCTCTATCCAATATACAGTTGATCGATGCTGCGAAGAAACTAAATATAAAAATTTTTAGAGGCGTTTTCGTTCGAGACGAATTGCCAAAGAAGCCTAGAACGAACGAGTGCGGTATTCTAAACCTAGATGACTCGAACGGTATAGGGTCACACTGGTGCGTTTTTTTAAAGAAGGGTAAGGAGAAAATATATTTCGATAGTTACGGCCTTCCTCTCCCTCTGGAACTGTTAAAGTATTTACAGAGTCCCGTGTAGCCTACTACAATAGTGAACGAATACAACCCGACAACGAAGTGTTTTGCGGCCATTTATGCTTGTACGTCTTAAAAAAGACCATGACTGACGGCTTTAAATTTCAAAATGTCATAGAAAGTTTGCATTAACAACAAACATTATTGTATAATAAAATGCCAGTCGATATATTTGGACGAACGGACGGCCGATCAACGCAACGAGTAATATCGGGGGGCGTCACATTAACTCAAGTAAATAATACTTTTCTAAGACGAGATGGAGCGAACGCAGCGACTGGAAATATCAATTTGGATTCGAAAAGGCTGATTAATGTGGCGGATCCTACCGATCTTCAAGATGCAGCTACAAAAAATTACGTCGATGCTAATAAACTTTCAAAGAGTGGCGATACCATGAGTGGGGATTTTTTTCTTTCGTCTTCTTCCGATCCGAGAGAAAATAGGAACCTGGGATGTAGTGATATTCGAGGAGGACAACGTTTTCATTTAATTCTCGGTACTACCGGAAATAGGATTAGTTTAGCCAATTTCGAGAAAAAACCTGTATCGATTCGAAACGACCCATGGATTACGTATTTGTGTAACTGATGAAGTTGCTATCAATTTCGTTAAAACCGACCAAGATCCCGCAAAAATAAGAGTGTTTAAAGACATCAATATGACCGGGGCTCGAATCACCAATCTAGCCGACCCCATCTCCGATAGTTGCGCTGCTACGAAAAAGTACGTACATTCGACTGCATTTGGCTCAGCGTTTAGTGCTTACGCTCCCAATGCTCAGGCTATAAATGCTAGAGTTTACACACAAGTATCATTTGAAAGAATAAAATTCGATGCCGATTGTTGCCTCGTCAGCTCGAATCGTTTCTTTCCCCAGAAAGCCGGATATTACATCGTTTCGGTGTATGTAGAATTTCGGGACAATAGTAATGGAAATTTTGGTAACGTTAACCTGTACAAAAATGGGACATCGTACATGCAGATTGCCGGCGGCGGGGGTACGGGTGGATCGTATAATAATGCAACGGGTAATAGCATAGTTTACTTAACTAATACCGATTACCTCGAGATATTTGCTTATGCGTCCAATGCCGTAAACATACTCGGTAGACACTTTTCGGTAGTATACTTACGACCTTAATTTTCTCAAATTCAAAACCAAATTAAGTTTTGAATTGATACTACACTTTATCGATAATTTCGCCGCAGTCTAGTAAATCTGTTACAACATCGTCAACGCGGTTTCTCTCATGAGCTTTAATTTCGTATCTGGTTCTCCATACTCGGCCATCGAACGCTAAGATTGTTCGCGCGCTTTGATTGTGCGCTTTACCCGCTTTGTAAATCGATGTATACGAGCTTACTTCACCCGTTTCAAGGTTTAATATATCTACTCGTCTCGGTTGGTTTCTGATATATTTCAATCTCTCATATTTTTCATCTGTACACAGTACCTTCGGTTCTCGCCGCTGTTTCTCTTTTTCAGCTATATCGCGCGAAAGTACACCCTTAGGGTTAGGGTTAGGGTTAGGGAACAATAGATCGATGAGTTCGGGCTTGCTGAGATAAGTTTTAATACCGTGCTCTTTCAACATCGTTTTCAATTCTGTCAGTTTCATTTTTATATACCAAGATATTATTTCTTTATACCATTAAGCGTTGTTGCGCCCGTAAACGACGCTCATTTTCTGGCCATCCGATTGGAATTCGAGTAACTTGTCAGAAATCACTATTGCCTACGCTTCCGTATCAGCCGGTACCACCGCATTAAAAGTAGCTTTTATGTGAATATCGACTACCGACGACTTTAGACGCTCGGATTGCTTGCTCACGTCAAACACCATAATAGGAAAAAGATTTTTAAAGTCTGCCGGTGTGATATTGCTTTGCGTTATCAGTTCGCTCATTCCGTAGTATTTTTCGCTAAACGTGGACGCTTCTCTGTACGCCCGCGAGAATTGTTGATTCGGGAATGATAGGTTATAGTCGATGGCCGGGTATCGTTCCTGGTTCATCATCACGAACATGTTTTTGAGGTTGCAATGATCGAAAATCGATGGGTTATGTTCTTGATCACCGCTTCGATCGGTTTGGAAACCTATAATGATGTACCTGGGTTTCTCGGGCGATGTCTTGACGCTAAGTCTCCAGCTAAAACTTTGCCGACCGTGGGTCGGTTATAGTATCGCATTGACGAGCTCTGTACGCAACTGGCAACGATGCTTTCGATTCGATCGTTTTATACAACTGCCTTCTTTCCATATCGGATGGCAAAACGTGAGACACAAACCATGATATTTTATCTACCCTGACTTTTCTTTCACCCGCAGCAGCGAGCCTAAAAATTGCGTCGTCGTCGGCTTTACGAACTAGAGTTAGCGTTTGTTTCAAACCATAAATAACCTTGTCGTAATCATCACAAAATCCGAAAATATGTTTCAATGGAACGATAAAGCTGAACATGCCTTTATCCCCCGGTTGCCGAATTAGATATGACTGTCTAACGGCGAAACCTTGGTTATCCGCGATAACAGCCGTCGCTCCACTGTCCTTGTACCACATCTGATTTAAACCTTGGGCCAGTTGAAAATCATTTGGGTATTTGAGTAATCCGAGCATCGTCGTTTGCTTGAACTGGGTGAAATAACGACTCAATTTCTTGATTCGATAGGAATACGAAATTTGACTGAAAAGATGCATGAGTCCATTATTCGTAAGGGACGCGGCATCAGCATTAGCGTATGCGGTGTTGTCGGCCTTCAGCAATCTACCCTCGAATAACAGGTAAGATTCAGCCGGATGACTATATAGATCTTGAAGTTCGATGTTTATTCTAATCTCCCCGGCGGTGTTCAGATTCGCTCCCGATATCGGTTCATACTCGTGCCATTCGTAGCGCTCGATGCCGTCGTCGATCAATGGTTGTTCGGTAAATCTTAGAATATCAGATTGCATTTTATTATACAATAATATTTTTTAAGACTGAAATTTACGCGACTTTCATCCCCGCGCCGTTTAGCGTGCGCACTAAATCTTGGATCGATATGGCACTCGAATCCTTTTTCAGTCTATTTCCCGTCATCATATTATTTATATTCGGGTCCGACGCTACTTATTCGAGCTAAAATGTCTTTAGTTTCTTGCGTAATAGCTGGTTCCGGATTCTTAAGAGCAGTAAACAGTTTAGCCGCTGCTTTGTCCACTAATCTTTTACCGGCATCGACCGCGGCTGATTTCCCAACATCGATCGCCTTTTTCCCAACTTCTCTCGCTACGTCTTTACCCGCACTGAGAGCGCTCGATGCTAACTGTTTGGCGGCGTTCGACGTAACTAGTCGTTTGAAAAATCCCGAAATAGTTTCGAATATTCCAGATCCCCGATAACGTATTGTTTTCTATATCTCCTTCTATTAACGATCTGCATTTTATAAAGTGGACATTATATTTTTATAATCATCTTTACTCAACACCCCTTGTCTTAGTAACGCGTCGCACATCGCCACGATCTCGTTTCTTACCCCCGTGTTACCCGCTTTGAAGCTATAAAATCTTAGCTGTTACTGTTTCGCCAATACATTAGGATCTTCGGATATGACGATTACGCCAACGCCTTTACCTACTGTACTACGAGCCCTCTTTTCCCATATCGGTTTGATAATTTCTCTATATTTGGCACTCGAAGATGCTTTAGGTTTATTAGGACTTTTTGGCTGACCTATAGCATTCGTCGCGTGCAGAATCTCACCGTAATCGGCTTTATCATTATCATCGTATATTGACGCGTTAGGCCGTTTCATCGTCAACAACTCCCAAAGCCCCGGTGTTCCTATATAAGTCTTATTTTCGAAAATCACATCGTCTCCTTGAATCGAAATCGGAGCGTCGCAGATGTAGAATTGCCCATTTTTAGATTTTATTCCGAACGTCGTGTCTACGGTTCTTTTATCCGAGACGTATTGATGGAGGTACATGGCGGCTACACCCCCTAATTCTATGGTTCTAATATCCTCAGTTGGATCGCCGCTATACGCTTCTATCGAAGGATACTGTGGAAATTGAACTCCCTTTAACGAAGCGGGAAGCGCTTGTAGAGCGTTTGAAGTAGCTACCGAGTTTTCTTTGATAGCGGATAGTATGGCATTTTGCTCTTTAGAAATTGCGGATTGGGAATCGACGATAGGCTTGTACAGCCTGGTTAATTATCGTTGTAGTCCCGAATCTCCCAATCTCTCCGATAAAAAGTTTTGTTGAATATTCTTCTTTGATTTCAGAAACTCTTCGACGATAAAATCTCTTTTCGCGGGGTCGCTGATTTTTAGAAACGACATTTTAAATTAAAAATATAATGTTTTATGACGTGTTTAATGACATGCTTTTAGACATGTTTTAAAACATAAGTTAGACGTATTCCCAGACATAACGACATAGGTCAACATGATTTAACTCATGTTCGCGTTAGTCGTCTTTCTAATAGATTCGTTATTTTTCTCAAACATAGATTGAAAGTACTGCCTGACTTCTTCTCTTCCTCGATCGATGAACGATTGTTACGTTTCCTCGTCTATCGCGTCTATCACAACTTTCAGCTTACTTTTGATTTCTTCTTTCATGCTATTGAATTTTTCAATCTCGCTTAGAATCAGCGAATATTCCTCGTCTGAAATGTTATCGTTGATGAGAGCTTTTGAAATATGATCGCTGATCGTGTTGAGCTTCGCGTCAGCTAGCGTTTTGATCTTTTCGTGCTTCTCCGCCTTCAGCGCAAGCTTTTTACTGATTCGGCCGCCGATTATACGTAACAACCCTACGCCTAATGCCGCCCCTTCCATGGCAATAGCAATGGGTGTCGCAATTATAGTGGATAATACTCCGATTCCCGAAATTCCGAGTCCCATCGTGGCCGCCATGAGGAAGTTACCTACCGCACCGATTACGCTTACACTTCTATGATACTTTTTACTTAACGTCGCTCTTTTATCGCGTTCTTGTTCGATTTCCTTTTTAATTTCGCTAATCTTTTGAAGACGATACGTTTGCGCCGACCCTGCGACGATATGTATTTCACCTTCTTGTGCGGACGGTGTTAGATTTGGATAGAGTTTAATGCCTTTGTATTCCATTGGTTTTTTATTTACGCATTTTTTTACTGTAGATAATTTACATAACATAACGAATCTCCTTTGTTTATAGTTACTACAGAAACAGAGTTGTTTTGAATAGAAACTATGGTGTCGTCAACCGCGTCTTCTGAAACCACTCCGTCTTGTAGACTGCATTTTTGTTCTTTAATACCCTGTCTAAGAGAAAGGAGACAAACTCCCCCAGTCTTTTCTACACCGAGACCAAGCGCCAGCGGAGTTGTTGCCTTTGGTTGTATCGTTATAACATTTTGCGCGAAAATCTCCCATCTTAGACCCCCTTGTTGTCTTATTGGATCGTGAATAGCGCCGCTCTTCACCTTCCAACTGACTGAAATGGGCTGGGTTCTAGCCTCTACCCGTTTAGTTGGTTTAGTTATAAACTTGTGTAATGGCATTCCGTATCTCAACATTTTATAAAGACTAAATTATAATATCATACCGAGAATCGGAATGTCTCGAAACGGAGAATTAGGGCCCAGCAAAAGTCCTTCCCCCCGCGCATTCCCCGATCCTGTTTTCATGTACAACCCGGAAGCCGTTATCGAGCCGCCTTTTTGCCACGGGGACATGTGCAAACCAGATCCAGCCGGTCTTATCTTACACGATATATCGCCTTTCTTAATGTACATTACACCCGATCCGCTGATTTTATCTACAATCTTCGTAGTTGCCGCAGAACCTAGCCCGCTTAAAGCTCCCATCGCTAAACTAGGTAGCCCATTAGACAGAAGGAATTTACCCGCTGTTGCTAGAAACGGAAGTAGGCCTATGGCACCTATAAATCCTCCGACCTTCTGATTGTGCTCCAATTGCGTTTTACTCATTCTGATGATCATGCCAGTTCCTTTTTGATACGCCTTTCTCATTTTAATGATTTGCTGCTGTGTGAGAGCTAAGACGTGTTCTCCGTTGAAATCATCATGCGCTAGCCCGATATTCACACAGGTTCCCGCTTGAAGAGATCTTTTAATTTTGTCTTGTTGTGCTTCCGAAATATTAACTTTTATGCTCATGTAACGACTCATTTTATATATAAATTACAAAAAAACTTCAAACCTCTCTGATGTGAAATCGAATCGTCAAGTCTTCTCCTCTAAGATTTACCTGTTTCCAATGCTGGTCTGTGAGCCTCGTTTCCATCGTTGAAATTGTAGATAGCGAAATAGGGAGATGTCTTAAATTATGCGGCACTTCAATAATCTTGAACCCCGGGGCTGTGTTCGGGAAAAAAGAATATATCACGTTTTCCGTCGTTCCGTTTGAGTACGAAGACCCAATAACGTCGCTGGTCACTCTTAGACTGCTTACACTCATTATATTCACCAAGTCCTCCGATTCGTTATATCCGTCCGCATAGAGCCATCTGTTAAAACCTAGAACCCTTCCGATCGAATTCTCTGGCATAAAGTCAACCATATATCCCGCTGCTATATTTACCACAGACCTCAGCGTATTGCTGTTTGGTTCTATTGTGATACAATAATCTCCATTCGCCCTGTCGTAATGCCCATTCTCCCTCGTGATTCTCTGTATGTATTCGTTTATATCCGTTATTTCATAGCAACCTTCCGGAACTTCTATGTCAACCCACTGTGTGCTGGAACCCGGCGAATACCTAAAGACGTTGCTTGTCGCGTCGATATTAGGAAAAGAATAGTACGTCTCGAGATTAACTAAAGCCATTTCGTATTTTTTGTTTTTATCTAGTTCAAGAAGTGGATTAAACTTTGTTCTGATTCGTGTGCTCTTTTCGCTTAGCAAAATGTAAAATGACGTTTTTGGTTCCGTGTTACGAGCCGTCTTTCCCGTATTATCGGCTATCTTTGCTAGAAGCGATTCCATTTTTATTATACAATAATTTTTACTACAGTGGATCCTCGATTACATAAAATGTGTCGAATCCGCACCGGTATTTGCCATTGTTCTTTTCGCTAGATAGGTCGATGACGACGAACCCATGCGGCTGTTCCCCCACCGTTTTGCATAGTTTTCTAAATTCATCTTTATGCATGTCCGTACTAACATGATCGTTATAGATACGATTAAGATTTTTCAGGTCCTGCTTAAACAGGCAAATAAAGTTTGCATTCTCTCTGATCGTTTGCCGCGGCAGTTTGAAATAATTCTGCGCCAGGTAAAAGCAATCTACGTTGCTATGTCTCCCCCGATTATAATATGTTTCGCATTTGTTTTGTTTTTCCAATTGTAAATCGTCAAAAATCATCAGATTCTTTTTTTCGCTACTCAAGTCTCTCGGGTCCGGTACATCTTCGGCGTTTTCAAAGAACTTGGCATTTATATCGGATTTGGCTTCTGAGTTTTTTGCCATTTCTTCCATAACGAGGTCTGGCGATGCGTTTAGTCTGACGATTTCCTCCTGAAGCTCGAATAATCTAAGGATGGCTTCTTTTGGTAATTTTTCCTCGAATGCCTTTTTAATAATGCGATATTCCGGTTGAAACAGAGATGTGCCGAATACTTGAAGGTTATTATAATCCAACCAGTCCGGCCTAAGTAATAGATAAAGAAGGATCGTTGTTTTACCGCATGCCGATTTCCCAACTATCAATCCCCTTATAGGGGCCTACTTCTTGGTAATAAGTGATTATTTAATCTTTTCGAAAGCGCTGCTCCCCAACTCTGATCTTTAATCTCCATTTTAAATATATATATATATATATATATATAAAAGCGAAATGTATTGCGTAAAGAGTAAAAAACAGACCGAGACGAGAGATGTACAGAACGCAGTAGCTAATAACGGAAGATCGATGCTTCGAGGTGTTTGCGTTGTATGCGGGAAAACAAAACTCATTTCGTGAAGGCGTCTGCTGCTGTGCAGGGCGGGGATGTTGTCGGTTCATTGAAAGCCGCCACTAGTAACATTAAGCTTCATTGGGCTAAGTTTCCCGGCGAGATGCATTTACCAGGCCATCAGTTTACCGGACCAGGTACTAGGCTAGATTTGAGACTGAATCCCGATGGAACTCCTAAAGAGTGGAGCAAACCTGTGGACAGGGTCGATAACGCGGCATATTACCACGACCTGGCCTATACCAGCACACTTATACTACTTCTAGAAATATTGCTGATAGGGCCATGATTAATGATTTGATTAATATTCCTAATCCCACTATTCGCGAGCGATTTGAGAGGGCAATCGTTAAACCCATCTTGTCAGTTAAAACGAGCCTAGGTTTGGGTTTACCTTCAAAAAACGGCAAAGTTTTGGAGGGGAAGAAAAAACGCTAAAGTGGACGGATGCGCAGGCGGATGAATTACATAGACCGGTGGTTAAACTTTTTAGAAAAGGAAGAGTGTTTGTTAATGGGATAGATGAAATATGGGCTGCCGATCTTGTGGATATGCAGGCCTTCGCTAAAGATAACAATGGTGTTAGTACGGTTGGATCATGCCATTGAATGATATGAGTGGGAAATCTACAGCTGGCGGCTTCGTGAAGATACTCGGGGGCGGACGGCAGCCTCTTAAAGTATGGGTCGACAAGGGAAAAGAATTTTATAATAAAGACGTCAAGAATTTGGTTGAATTATACTCTACTGAAAATGAAAGATGTAAAGAATTTATTTGAGTTGTACTCTACTGAGAATGAAGAAAAATCTTGCGTCGTTGAGAGATGAAACCGTACAATGCAAGAGAAAATGTTTAAGTACTTTACGGCTAATTCAACTAGAAAATATATCGATATATAAGATGAAATGGTTAGTAATTATAATGAAACAAGACATTCTTCTATTAAAATGACGCCCGTCAAGGCCAGTATGAAAGTGAATGAAAAGACTGTATTTATGAAATTATACGGTAAAGAGATTTTGGAACCTATTACGCCCAGATTCTCGATTGGGGATAAAGTCAGAATAACTAAGAAGAAGAATATTTTTGAAAAGGGGTACACGCCCAGATGGACGGAGGAGGTTTTTACATTATCAAGGATTCAATAAACAAATCCGTTAACTTATCAGATTACTGATTGTAATGGCGAAGAAATACAGACGAGTTTTTACGAACAAGAATTGCAGAAGACTTCCCAAGAAATATATAGGATTGAAAAGATTATCAGGAAACGTGGGAAGAAATTTCTCGTAAAATGGTTAGGGTATCCAGACACGTTTAATTCTTGGATCGATAGTGAAACAGTGATAAATCTATAGGCCCAACGGCGCGAACCCGGGTGGGCAATAAACCGCCGTGTAGGGTCATTGTGCTTAGGTTGTTTGTACCAGACCCCTCTTTCTACTTACTACTTACGTTGTCATGTGATGCGTTGGCGTCAGATAATCATTCTCGTTGTCCCGATAACTTGTGATCATGAGTCCTGAGTATTGTGACGGAAGTGACCGTGAAGTCAGTCACAAATTCGCTCGATGTGTGACGGGTTCGTTTTCTAAACGTATTCGGGCGAGGCGTGACAGATTTATATTCTTAAACTATGAGTTTTCCTACAGGCACTATGAATATGGTCTCAAGAGAAATCATGAAGGTATGGGCTACTATACAAAACATATGGACGGAATATTAGACTACGACTGCGGCGACGGCGGCGACGATGATGATGATGATGATGGTGATGATGATGGCGATAATGGTGATGGCGAGGATGATGATGAGGATGATGATTATGATGATGGCGATGATGATGATGATGAGGATGATGATGATGGTGTCGTTGTTATGTGTCGGCCGCTTAGTTTTCCTACAGGCAATCATTCTTAGAAAATTACGCCTCTGTAGGCTAATTATGCGGGAGATTTATTGCCTTGTACAGCGCCAACATCCTGTTTTACACGGGCGGAGTTGATCGAGGCTAAAGGCAAAACAGGATGCTGACGGGTGCATCACTCAGCAACGACCTATATATGCCGATGTTATTAGTTCGTCATAAAAAATTACGAACCGATGAGCGTCGCTTCAGCGGGACAACACGGGACAAATACCCTTGCTATGATGATGGCAGCGATTTTGCATGGGTGCAGTAGGTTCGAGACTTCGGGCGAGGTTGTTACCCGGTTTAATACGCATTATTCGAGCAGGTATGTGGTAATATGTTCAATATTCAAGCAGGTATGTGGATAGATGTTCAATATTTGATCAGGTTTATGGTTAGATGTTCAATATTCCGCCAGGTTTATGGTTAAATGCTCAATATTCCACCAGGTTTATGGTTAAATGCTCAATATTCCACCAGGTTTATGGTTAGTTGGCCCACCCGCCGCAAAACTGTACTACTTTCGTTATCGAACCACGGTGAGTGGGGGCTTCGGCGTATTTTGACATGACGCATTGGGAGGAATCGGTCAATGAGATCGGTGATGACTGCCTCGTACGTTCCAAAGGCATCAGCGACTGTTAGTTGTGCTATAATTGAGGGATATGCGACGACTGGAACTTCTAGGAGAGCCACTCTGAAGGCGTCACGGTCCAACTTCGTCCAGCCTCGAACCAGTTTTGTGAGAACAGTCGGAGCATCGTGAAAGAACGGAATATTAACTGTAACCAGACCATGGTCGGTAATGGTTGGCGGGTAGATGCAGAGATCCGTTACCTCACAGTCATCTCGCTTAATGATGACATCAAGCCAGCCCCCGTACTCATGAGTCGGCTTGGCGACGTGTTGGGTTAATCCAAATTCTTCAGTAATTGCTTTGAAGTCAGTTGTCGCCGGTATGGTAGGATCTTCAAGATGCAAGTTTAAATCCCCTGCGATAATGACTTGTGAGTTGTAGAGTGCAAATTGTTCGAGAAATGTTGAGAATTCGTCGAAGAAAACTGTTGAAGGCGGCGTCGAGTCAGGTCGATATACCGCTAGGACCGTGAGCGGACCACGAGGAGAAGATATCGAGGCCGCAAGCGCCTCAAAGGTCGTCGGATGAGAGGTCAGAACAATCTTCCGAGCAGGAAGGGAGGTACTGTGATAGATCACCAGTCCACCTCCACGTACATCAACATCCAGAGCTCCAGGCCTTGGACGGTCTATGAATGAGTAGCCCTGGGGTACCGAGCGACGGAGGGCGACATCAGTCGACTGACGGTGCCAGGACTCCGTAACGACAAGAAGGTCCAGGTAATTTGACAGGATGGTATCGGAAATTGATAAATACTTGTAACGCAATGAGCGTATGTTCCACGTTGCCAGTTTGGTACCGGTCGGAGCAGTGACTGGAGTCTCGGTTATCGGGGACGACGGAGAGAACTGTGGTACTGTAGACTGTGAGGGTAAAGAGCAGTCCTGATGCAGGGTATGTGTCGGAGGTTTTTGCTGACGAGAGAATGCCGGACGCCACAATCCATAGAGGAAAAGAACTTTCCGCGTGGAACGCTGCAGTCGATAGGCCGCATCGTTAAGTGAGCAAATTATGTCACTAGCGTATTGATAAGTGGGTGTCGTAAACATGGCGGCGTACCTTTTGCGAAGGACCAGCGACAGAAGACAGAAGAAGCATGGCTTTGACTCATGGGGGAATAAGACTGCTCAACCCTCTCCCTACGTTCCTCCTCCAGGAGTTAGTTGACACTCTACTCCCTTTTCTAACACTCCTCTGTTCTCTCCGTGATGGTGTCCTTCCCGAGTCACAGAAACGGTCAATCGTTGTTCCAGTGCCTAAGAGTGAAAGTTTGGATATGGCGGATCCAACTAACTTTAGGCCCATAGCAAATGTTTCTTTTTTGTCTAAAATAATTGAAAAAGTTGTAGCTGCCCAGCCCACCCACTACCTTAATAAAAATGATATCCTTCCATTTTTTCAATCAGGTTTCCGGAAAGACCACTCCACGGAGACTTTACTTCTTCGCCTTCTTTCGGATATCTATGCGGCCATTGACAACTCCCAGGTCACCCTTTTGGCATTGTTCGATGTGAGCGCAGCTTTCGATGCAGTTGACCATGATATCCTTTTCACTAGACTTTCTATCTCTTTTGGCATCTCTGGAAATTTTCTCAACTGGCTTACTTCCTACCTTCAGGACCGTTCTTACACTGTTGCTTGTGGGGCTACTAGATCATCATGGGCACCTGCCCCGTTTGGACTGCCCCAAGGCTCTGTCCTAGGTTCCCTATTATATATAATATACACTGCAGACCTTGGACCACTCTTACTGGCAAATTCAATTCTTAGTCAATCGTATGCTGATGACCTCCAGGCATATGTTCACTGCCCAGCATCTGCCGCTACTGATGCGGTTCGAGAAATTTGCAGGGCTATGGAAACCCTGGAAACCTGGATGTCTTCCTACCGTTTGCGACTGAACCCTACCAAGACGCAATATATCTGGTTTGGGACGCGCCAACAACTTGCAAAAATTGACATGAAAGCCTTAGCATTAGAGTTTCCTCTGATTACTTTCTCACCTTTTGTGCGGGACCTTGGTATTATTTTAGACCAAGAGCTAACTTTCACTCGGCATATAAACCTGCTATGCCGAAGCTGTTACTACCAGTTACGTCAGCTTAAGGTGGTCTCCCGCTCTCTGTCTTTTAGTGCTGCATCTACTCTTGTTCATTCTTTCGTAGTTTCCCGCCTTGACTATTGCAGTAGGCCTACCCTCTATCATGGACTACCGGCTGACCGGATTGGTTGCCTGGAACGGGTCCTCCGCTATATGCGGCGCGACTTGTTGGCCATATCCCAAAATATGGCCATGTCTCATCCTATATGCGGAATATCTTACACTGGCTCTCCCTTCTCCACAGCGGATTGCATACAGGGTCTGTGCGCTGGTTAGGCGGTGCATTGAAGGACTAGCTCCACCGTATCTTCGAGAACTCTGTTGTTCCACCTTGGCAGTTCAGCGTCGATCCACCCTTCGATCAGCGAACCACGCTGAGCTTCTGGTTCCCCGCTCACGGACTGCTATCCGACAGCGTCGTTCATTCTCTGTTGCAGGTCCTACAGCTTGGAATGGTCTCCCTGTTACACTGCGCTTAATTCCCAGGGGTCACTCCGCTCTGTTCCTTAAGAACCTAAAAACTGTTTTATTTAGCCGTGGTTGGGCCGGGAGCGCTTCAGAGTAGCCTACCTTGAAGAAGCGCTATATAAATTTCTGGGAAAAAAATAATAAACCGACAGCACACCCCGTCCCACTAAACAGGAGCGACTGCGACATTGAGGATAATAATAATGTTATTACATTACGTTATTTTAATGGTATTACTACACCTAGGCGTATAAAAATTTCATAGGTGTAGATGTGGAGTTAACGAAACACGGTGAATTAGGTCTAGGTATAGTCCTAATAGTTCGGAGAGGGTTTGAAGATCAATTATGTATTTATGATCCAATTATCTAATATTTTACTTGATGGATGAAGCAAATACTTTTGTCACTCGGGTGATTGTTTCAACGCAATTCGTGTACTGAATGACAATTTCAACCGTTTTATATAATATTCTGCTTGTGTCTCAATGTAGTACGCGACACACGTGGCTACAAACTGGTGAATTGCTATGCTGAATACGACAGCTGTGTCATAAAATGCGGAGCTAATCATGAGCTATGCATCAACCCCAGATTCTGTGAGTGATTACATTTGCCACAAAAAATGCCTTTTGATGACGAAAATGAGAATGAAAAAACCCATAATGAAGAAAATGATGACGATGGTTAAGATATGATGAATATGAGAATGATGCTGATGATGACGATGACGACGACGACGATGACAATGATGACGATGATGATGTCTGTCATGAATTAACTTAACTCTCGAGTGCCCAATGTATTTTTTGGTACACGAAGGCCCAAAGTCGGACCCCAGCGTTTTCATGTCAATTGTAAATTTGCATAGCGCCGCTTCAATAGAAATTCCTCAGAGGGGTTCTTGACCTGATAACACCATGACACGATTGAAAGGGGTAATTTTCAAACAATTGCGGAGGAAGGGGAAGTACGAACGGCTGAGTAACTGTGTGGTGTTAGGCCTACTTGTGGGTTGAGTAGGAAGGGTAGGCCGCTACCGTCTACAAGTAGTATACAACTGGATAACTACGCCCAACAAAGGAAATTTGGCGGGGAAAAGTTAGCCCAACAATGGGAAGTTATACCTCGATAAGTTGGCCCAACAATGGATGTATGACATCAGCAGCACCTGCTGTAATCGATACGCCTGGTAATGACTGGATTTCTTGGCCCAGTGGTTTATAAATCGACACACTTGACTGATTATTTCTTTAGATTGGGATGCAGATGACGTGGCAGACCCCTCCTCCACCCCCACCCCTGCACGTTGGCTTCGTCAGCACATTTTCCCATATGCTGCTGAAGCAGCAGCTGCTACAGCTGCTTAGTCATCATGCTTATTCAGCATATTTTTATAAATAGAACATAGACTAATATAACACTGCATGCACTATTAGCCACGCACAGTTTTAAACTATAAGAGCGCTTCTGTTTTCATTAGCAGCCATTTCATATTGAAACCTTCTAAAGAGCGGCAACAGCTTTTGATATGTGTCCTAACATTAGTAAATGCGAAATGGTTGTGTGTATGGAAACTACAGATGCGAATTTATAATATGTCAAGGTGAAGATGATGAAGCAAGCGGTCACAGTAAAGATGAAAACGTTGTAAAGTATAGCACTATGAAACTTAAAGCGGAGAATGAAAGGCTGAAGAAATCTGTTATTTGTATACTCTGTAAAGAAAAGCAAGTGCAGGCATTATCACTTCCTTGTGCGCATGTGAATATGTGTGACCCTTGTGCGGACATTGCAACACACTGCCCCTCATGCGACGAGCGCATCCTTGGAACTGTAAGAATATATCTCACATAAAAAGTTCTGTAAGAGTCAAAAGATATTTACTTTTTAAAATGGACCCAACATGGATACACCCATTCTCTACAATAATCAGCGGACCTAGCGGATGTGAAAAACTAATTTCACTTTACGTTTTATATATCATTAAGACTATAGGCTATGGTCAAACCTGCAATAGAGAAAATTATTTGGTGCTATGGCATATACCAAGAAATCTTTGATAAATACACTCAAGTCCAATTTCACGAAGGATTGCCCGACTTGGATATTTTCGATGGCAAGCAAAAGACTCTCCTCATTTTAGACGATCTTATGAGCGAAACTGACGAGAGGGTTTCCACATTGTTTACAAAGATTAGTCATCATATGAATGTTTCTATACTCTACCTGACGCAGAATCTTTTCTATAGCGGAAAGCATACAAGAACAATCAGTTTGAATGCTCATTACTTTGTGCTCTTCAAAAATGTCAGAGACAGCACGCAGGTTGCAATACTCGCACGGCAGATGTTTCCCGGCAAGTCAAAATTCATGATAGAAGCCTTCCAAGACGCGACTATGACGCCTTTCGGTTATCTTTTGGTCGATCTGAAGCCGGAAACTGACGAACGTTGCGCATAAGAACAAACATTTTCCCAGGCGAGACGCATTATGTCTATGTAAGGAAATGAATATGTCAAGTTCCACAATCACTGACGATTTCTCCAGTCTCTTCTTTATTTCAGTAGCGCAGCCTAGGCCTAACCTATTCACTGTATTACGGTATCTAAAGCTAGTGTATAAGTTTCTAAAGTTCTTAACTTGTTCACTTACAACAAAAATCTGTTTCTTGTATTTTCTTCTTCGTTCATAACAACGCAAATAACACAACAATGCATCAACGACGACAAACGCTTCAATTTAACGACAGCAACGCAACCTTATTATCTTACTGCTCTCTCAACGTCTTCTCTACTACTAGCACTCCTTCTACAACTACCCTCACTGTCTGAGCGTACGCTCTTCCCCCTGCCGCTCTGTCCTTCTCTCTGCCTCTCTCCGTCCGTCTGTCTGTCTGTCTGTCTGTCTCTCTCGCGCTCTCCGGCGACGGTCGGCCGAGCCGCGCCAACTTTCCCGCCAGTCTGCCACCTGCAAGTCTGTCTGTCCGTACGCTTAACAATTAGCTGACCTTGAGCTGGTCTATTCGTACGCTCACCCCTTAGCTGACCACATACACTATACAAAATTAGCTCACATTACCTCCCTCCTTTCTTTTAAAGAGAGCTAATTATCTATAAAAATTAGCGAACGTATCTTAACTAAACAATGCAAATAGTCCATAACATAATACATCATAAAATATCTTACACTACAATCTAGACAGACAATCGGCTACTACATTCAATTTACCTTTCTTATAGTTCAACAGAATGTCAAAATTTTGCAATGATAAAGACCATCTGACTAATTTTGCAGATTTCGACATTGATTCAGTCAAATAAACTAAAGGATTATGGTCTGTAAACACATTGATTTTAGAACCAATAAGAATTTCTTTCAACTTGTTTAAAGCCCATATGATTGCATAGGCTTCCTTCTCAATCGTCGCCCATCTCCTCTGAGTATCTGTCAGCTTCTGACTGATAAATGAAACGGGACGTTCAATCCCCTCCTCGTCCACCTGAGACAGAACAGCTCCCACAGCAAAATCACTGCTATCACAGTACAAATTAAATGGTTTCCCAACCTCAAACATATATAGAATCACATTTGATAAAACAATCTGTTTAAGGGAATCAAAAGATTTCTGATGTGCATCAGTCCAAACAATGTTCTCAGGTACTTTCTTGCTGGTCAAGTCTGTCAATGGTTTAGCAATTTCAGCGAAATTACAAATAAACTGTCTGTAAAACCCAAAAAATCCTAAGACTTGCTTCACTTCCTTCCTGGTTTCAGGTTTCTTCAAATTAATTAAACTGTCAATCCTGTCTGGATTCATCATCTTCTTCCCTGATCCTATAAGGTGACCGATGAACTTCACCTCACTCTTACCAAACACACATTTTTTCAAGTTCAATGTGACATTATGCAGTCTTATTTGTTTCAAAAATAATTCCAAATGTCTCAAATGAATGTCCCAATCATTAGAATGCACTGCAATGTCATCAACATAAGGTTCAGTAAAATCATGAATCGGCTGCAAAATCATATTTATCGCTTTTACAAAAGTCCGTCCAGAGTTAATCATTCCAAAAGGAACACGCGTAAATTCATACAGTCCATTATGTGTAACAAACGCAGTCTTCCATTGGTCACTCTTTTTCACAGGACAAGTCCAATATGCGCTGCGACAGTCCATAACAGAAATGAACTTGGATTTTCCGACTTTGCTCAAGACATCGTTGACGATTGGCATAGGATATCTGCAGTTCTCAGTAAAAGAGTTAATGTATCTGTAGTCACAAGCCAATCTCAAGGATCCATCCTTCTTTTTGACAATGACAAGTGGACTTGCCATTCTGCTTGACGATGGTTGGATGATGTTTTCTTTCAGCATCTCTTGTATTTGTTTTTCCACTTCTGCTCGGTATATTAGTGGTATTCGATATGCCATGAATTCCTTTTCTCGAAAGTCAGGTCTCAACACCACTTCATGTTCGACTAATGTACATAATCCCGGTTTGTCTGAAAATCTGTCTGCATATCGATTCAGTACATCAAGTAATTGTTTCTGCTGTTCGCTGGTCAGATGTCCAATTTGTTCGTAATCCAATTGGAGTGACTTCTGTTTTGTCTCTGAATAGTCTTCCTTCAGCGGTATTTCTACCACTGATCCAAATTCGTCATCCTCTTCCACAATCAGACCACAAGACAATGTTCTCGTAATGAACTTCCTCATCTTGTTAGCATGAATAATCCGTCGACCGTTTTCGTTCATGTCCACCAGATACGAATATTTGGATCTTCTTTGCAAGACCGTGCATGGACCATGCCATCGTGAGATCAATTTATTGGTTGACGTTGGATACAGCACGATGACGTTCTCTCCTGGCTCGAATTCTTTATCTTTTGCTCTTTTGTTGTATTGACTGGCGTATTGTTTTTGCTTTTCTCCAGCACAGCTCTCGGCGAATGTCAAGGCCTTTTCCATGTCTGCTCTTAAATTCTTCAGGTACTTTGCCGGTTGCACTCCAATGTTCGGTGGTAGATTTATTTCTTTGGTCCAGCTTTCTTTAAGAATGGTTAGTGGCCCTCTCGGCAACTTTCCATAGACTAGTAGATACGGTGCCACTCCTGTAGTTGCATTAGGCACTTCTCTCAATGCCCAAACTGTAAATGGAATAATTTTATGCCACTGTCTCGGATTTTCCACAACGACATGATGAATCATCTTCTTGAACGTTTGATTCCATCTCTCCACCAATCCTGCCGCTTCTGGATGTCCTGGCGAATCGAATCGAGGACAACACCCCATCAGTTTCAGAAATTCTCTCGTTAGACTGGCTGTAAAATTCGTCCCTCTATCACTCGTTATCACTGACGGAACTCCCACATGCATGAACAGCTTAATCAAAGCTTCGCATACAGCCTTAGCAGTCAATGATTTCATCAAGAATATTGTCGGCCATCTTGTACATGAGTCCACGATGCACAAGCAATACTTATGCCCTGCTGCTGACGTCGGTTCGATTGGTCCTACGACGTCCATGGTCATTCTTCTGAACGGCACATCCTCCCTTGGTATTGGTGTAATCGGCACTCGATCCATCACCAAACTTCGTGCTTTCAACTGACACTTCTCACAGGACTTGCAGAATTTCACCACATCTCTACGCATTCTTGGCCACACAAAGGACAACTTGATACGTTCCCTTGTCTTCTCTTCTCCCAAGTGTCCGCCAAATACTGACTCGTGCGCCAATTCCATCACCTGAATTCTTCTTTCCTTCGGCAACACCAACTGATACACCAACTGATCCAACATTTGATGCTTCTTATACATCAAACCATTCACCACACTAAACTCTGATCCTTTGTCTTCAGCTATCCTCCACCACGACTTCAGTGACTCGTCATTCCTCTGTTGCTCTTCAAACTTCTTCGCGTCTGCCAATTGTCTTTCATCACTCGTATTCTCTGCAAACAAATCTCTTATACTCGTGTCCACTTCACCATCACTCCCAGAATCATCATCATCATCACGTTCACGTGCAACCATCTCTTCTTCAATTTCATTGTTCCCAGATGTTACTCCTTCTTCTTCTTCTTGAACGCTTTGTTCATCATCGCTTTCTGTGTCCTCATCTAACAAACTTTCATTTGACTTTTCCTCTTCTCCTTCTTCCACTTCTCTTCTCCGACTCTGTGCTCTTGTAGTCACATTCGCTTGCAATTCTCCTTGCAATACACTCACTGGTGGAACCTCTTTCAGTTCTGCGATTATCTCTGGATGCAGTAAGAACTTTTCTTTGTTATCTTTGCACAAGACTGCCGGAATGCTGGCACACACCAAGGTTAAATATGGCGCGATATTTACTCCCTTGTCTTTCAGATCTCCTCCTTCGTTATGACAACTCATCCGCACTTCGATTTTCACCAATTTAGCTGGAATGGGTTCTCCAGCCACACATTGCAAATGTACTCTACCAATTTCTTCCACTGTCGCTCCTTTCAACAATTCCTCATTGATTACTGGAATCTCTGTACCAGAGTCAATCAGCGCTTTGACTTGCACAGGCTGACAACAGTACTGTCATCATTTCCACGTATCTCTACATTGACATGCTGTAGTAATGACTTCTTTGTACGTTGACACTCATCTTTGCTTTCATTTTCTCGACCAGTATCTTTGATGGGAGCAGAATTTACTATTTCTCTCTGTATAGCAAATTGAGGCGTGCACTTCATTACTGACTTCACTTCCGTTTCGCGGTTGTCTTGTTCTTCCGGCTGATTCGGTGCATTCATTACTTGGATCTGATTTACTCTGAGATTTTCTGCACTTCGAGTAAATCTATTTCTCAGATTTGTCATTCTTGGTGGTACTCGACAATCCTTTATCAGATGTTTGTCTGACTGACAATTATGGCAACGTTTCTTACCAATCCCTCTATGTTCAGTGCTCTCCCGCCTGTAATTGTACGCTGCATTGTTTTCTCTTTGGCGTCCCATCACTGGAATTCGACTGTACATTTGTCTGTCACCCGTTGCTTCTCTTCTATCTTGACCAAACTGTCTTCCAGGAGCACCATCATTCCTTGCTTCATTACTTCTGGCTTGGTTTCCTGTTTCTTTGTTATTACTAATCCACCTGGGTTGCTTCGAACTATTACCCCATGCTTCATATTTCGGTTTGTCTTGAAACATTAGACCAATTCGATTGTTCACGTGTATGTCTGCGAGTTCTGCAACATTACTAGCTTCGAAGCATTCAGTACCCTCTTTTGCTAGTACGAACTGTAGTAGTGGACCCGGTGGTAGACATTCTTTCAACTTATCCGCCACCAACAGATCAAATAACTTCTCATAGTCTTTGCCCACTCGTCTACTTCTGACATAATAGTTCAACAGATTCTTCAATCTTGCTGTAAACATAGTGTATGTCTCTTCTGCCGTTTTCTTCGCTTCTCCAAATCGTGATCGATATTCTCTCGCTGTCAATTTGAATTCTTTCAGTAAATGTTCTTTCACTATGTCGTAATCGTCTAGATCATCAAAAGACAATCGGTTCAACACCGTTCTCGCTCTTGGCGTCATTAGTGGCAACAGCAATTTGACCCAAAACTGCTTTTCCACCGTAAAACTGTTGAATGCATTCTCAACTGTCTCAAAATATAATGGCACCTCCATCATATCATACGGCATCTTTGGTAACACGTGTTTCATTGCATCACCTATCTTTTTAATCTTGGACACCATTGTCTCACTTTCTCGAATCCTGTTTCGTTCTGACTCTTCACGGCTTCTTCTTTCGTCTTCATTTCGTTCCCTCAGTCTATTTTGATCTTCTACCCTACGCAGTTCTTCTTGTTCTATCTTTTGCTGCAACAATTCTAACTGCTTTCTGCGTTCCTCCTTTTCTATAGCCATTTCTCGGAGCTGAGCTTCCTTCAAAGCGAGTTTCTTTTGTTCCAATTGTACTTGTTCTTCCCTTTCTCTTTCCGCTTTTTCCAAACTTTCTTTCTCCATTTTCAATTCTTCCTGTCGAATCTCTTCGGCTCTTTCCAATTCTGCCAAACGCATGGCTTCTTTGTCTTCCTCGCGAGCCTTTTGCTCTTCAATTTGTTGTTTTCGTATTTCTTCATCACTTTTCCTTGCTCTCTCGTATTCTATCATTAGTTCCATCCTTCGTCGTTCTGCTTCGTCACGATCTCTTTCCAGTTGTTCTAACTGAAGCTGGAACTGCTGCTTCTGTATCTCTATCTCTTCTTGTCTCATCCTTTCTGCTTGTTCTGCTCTTACTTTTTCCTCTAATCGAATCTTTTCTGTTCGATCTATTCGTTCTTTCTCTTCTTGTCTCCGTTGCTCCTCTTTCTCTTTATCCTCTCGTCTCCGTTGCTCCTCTTTCTCTTTCTCTTCTTGTCTCCGTTGCTCCTCTTTCTCTTTCTCTTCTTGTTTCCGTTCTTTCTCCTCCTGTCTCCGCTGCTCCTCTTTCTCTTTCTCCTCTTGTCTACGTTTCTCCTCTTTCTCTTTATCTTCTTGTCTACGTTGCTCCTCTTTCTCTTTCTCCTCTTGTTTCCGTTCTTTCTCTTCTTGTCTACGCTGCTCCTCCCTCATCATCATGAATTGCATCAACGCCTCCATAGACATAGCCTGTGGTTTCTCCTCAACACCACCTACAGCGCCTTTCTCTTCAGCTTCCTTTTTTAGCCACACCTCTGCTAGAGCTCTCATCAAATTTTCCCTTGACATCTCTTCGACTTCTTCCACGTCTAGATCAGCTTCGATTAATAACTTTATTATTCGATCAGAAGACATTTTCTTTATACTGGCTTGCTTTTGTTCTGTAAGTTTCTCCATCTTACTTTCTTACTTCAACTGATTTGCGTGAAGAAATCGAGGGAGTGGCTATGCTTTCTGTGATTGGTTGACTGTAATTTCTATTGCTTGTTTATTCAAAGAGCGAGTTTTGTATACCTCTCCCTGGCGTTGCGTTGTCGTAGTGTCGTTCGTATGCTCGTTGTATCTTCTCACCAGTTGTTCGGATGCTCACTCTCCTTCTCCCGTGTGGTCGGCTCCTCGTAATGCTTCAAAATCCACTGTCCGTAAACTTGGATTGACAATCCCACCGTTCGTAAACCTGGATACAATATCCCAACGTCCGTTGCTTGAACTCGATATCCCACCGTCCGTTGCCTGAACTCGATATCCCACCGTCCGTTGCCTGAACTCGATATCCCACCGCTGTCACCAAATGTCAAGTTCCACAATCACTGACGATTTCTCCAGTCTCTTCTTTATTTCAGTAGCGCAGCCTAGGCCTAACCTATTCACTGTATTACGGTATCTAAAGCTAGTGTATAAGTTTCTAAAGTTCTTAACTTGTTCACTTACAACAAAAATCTGTTTCTTCTATTTTCTTCTTCGTTCATAACAACGCAAATAACACAACAATGCATCAACGACGACAAACGCTTCAATTTAACGACAGCAACGCAACCTTATTATCTTACTGCTCTCTCAACGTCTTCTCTACTACTAGCACTCCTTCTACAACTACCCTCACTGTCTGAGCGTACGCTCTTCCCCCTGCCGCTCTGTCCTTCTCTCTGCCTCTCTCCGTCCATCTGTCTGTCTGTCTGTCTGTCTGTCTCTCTCGCGCTCTCCGGCGACGGTCGGCCGAGCCGCGCCAACTTTCCCGCCAGTCTGCCACCTGCAAGTCTGTCTATCCGTACGCTTAACAATTAGCTGACCTTGAGCTGGTCTATTCGTACGCTCACCCCTTAGCTGACCACATACACTAATACAAAATTAGCTCACAGAATACAAACACCTACTCGCGCTGCATCTCTCATTCAATCAAAATGACCGAACCCATTGAGGAGAAGTTTGAGAAACTCAGACTGCTTAAAGAATCTTCACCTAAAGTAAGGAAACGAATTTTAAAGAATTGTAACACTTCTCTGCTCTGCTGCCTTTGCGAGTGTGCGCTCAACATTTTAAAAGGACCTGTACCTTTGAAAGATGCTCAGAAGAAAAGACTCGGTCGATTCAAACACAAGCTCAGAAAACTTGCATCCAAGAAGACGCGTGTTAAAATCAAGAAACGTATAGTGCAGACAGGCGGTTTAATAGGAGCCTTACTAACTCATGTACTTTCTTTTCTAGGTACATTGCTGAGTTATAAAATATAATGCGAAGCATACGAAGAAGCTGGTGCTGGTGGAGCCTAAACAGATAGAGAAATGGAAGGAGACGATGCTAGACAAAACACTATCGAAATTGGACACACAGATGTACGATATTCTGCATAAAAATATTGCAGATGATGATAAGGCCAAACTATATACCAACAGTTTGAGTCGTTACTTGAACATTGACAAACCTAGCGTGGTTACAAAGTTCGAAACCAAAGAAAAGGCGGCGGCGGTGGACTCTGGCGAATCTACAGATACTAGCGGCAGCAGCAGCAGCATAGAAGCACAAGTCTTGCAAACCGTTCCAAAGAAATGGAAAACACAGGCTGCTCAACTTTTATCGCACATGAAGAGCAACCACGACCTGGCCTGGAATTCTAAAAGCGAACTTATTTTGAAGGATGCAACTATTCCGAAAACGCACATGGTCGATTTGGTGAACGATCTTATGAGAAAACGTACGACAGCTTCCCCACCCACCGGCTGGCGACTCTTGGCCGACGCTCTGAAAGACTCAAACATACCTCGTGAGCTCATAGGAAATAAAGAACGTTGGACCTATATTAATGATTCCACGGCCGAATCGACATCAGTTACGCCAAAGAGCATTCACGGCAAACAGCAGCTTCCCTCCTTGTCGTCAACTTCTTTGGCCTGGCTGACTTACTGATGGATTCCTACTTCGACTCCAAGGCTCCTGGAAGCTTCGCCGGCGTGACCTCCTTTCAAAGACATCTTAATTCGGACTTTAAAACTAAAGACGTTAAAAATTGGTTGATTAAACAAGATACATACACGCTACATAAACCTGTTAGGTTGAACTTTAGAAGGCGAAAAACTTTCGCACCAGGTATTGACAATCTGTGGCAAGCGGACTTGGCGGATCTTTCTGCATTGTCGAAACTTAACGAAAAAAATAAATACATTTTAACCTGTATAGATGTCTTGTCTAAATACGCTTGGGCCGGTCCCGCTAAAATCAAAGTCCGGTGCGGACCTGGTCGAAGCCTTTTCGTTCATTCTTTTAGATAGACAGCCGGCTAATTTGCAGACTGACAAGGGATCAGAGTTCCTTAAGGGGCCATCCATAAAGTACGTCACGCTCCAGAGGGGGAAGGGGTATAAGAAAGTGTGACAGTTTGTGACAGGGGGAGAGGGGTCAGGCCGTGTGTGACGTCACACATTTATTTTTTAAATTCTTTCTTATTTTTTTGTTCTTAGTACCTAAAATCCGAACCGGCCTGGCCAGGCGTGTCTAAAACCCGGCCTGGCGGGATAAAAGTTGATTTCCCGTCACTATCAAAGCGTTTAGGGACACACGTCACTATCAGAGGGATTAGGGATAGTGTTTAGAGGGTTAGGTAAATGGCTATGTTTGAAAACATTTTGTTCGAAAGTGTGACGTACTTTAGGGGGGGTCCGAGACTTGTGACAGTTTGTGACAGGGGTAGGGGGGGTCAAAAATGGTCAAAAATAGCGTGACGTACTTTATGGACGACCCCTAATAAAAGCTTTCAATCCATGCTACGTAAAAATTCTATTCGCTTTTACACGTCCGAAAATAGCGACATAAAGGCCTGTGTGGTCGAGCGATTCAATAGAACTCTTAAGACCAAGATGTGGAAATACTTTACTTATAAGAATACGAATAGGTATATAGATATTTTACAAGATCTCGTTCATTCCTACAACAACACGCATCATAGATCTATAGCCATGACACCCAGTCAGGTTTCTATGATTAACGAAAACATTATTATAAAACGTTTGTACGGCGAGAAGAAGCGCCCGGCCAAATGGAAATATGAAGTGAACGAGAAGGTTAGAATCGCAAAGGCCAGAATAGCATTCCAGAAGGGGTACTTGCCGAGCTGGTCGATGGAAATCTTTAAAATTGTAAGTCGCGTGCCTACCGATCCCGTAACGTATGAGCTCGAAGATTTAAGTGGCGAAAAAATAAAGGGTAGCCTAAATTCTACGAATTTGAGTTGCAAAGAATTTTAAAGGAAGACGATATTTACACGATCGAAAAATTTCTGAAAAGTCGTAAGCGGCGCGGTAAAACAGAATATTTTGTAAAATGGAAAGGCTACGAAGACAAGTTCAACTCGTGGACTCAGGATATATTCAAAGTCTAACAAGAATTTCTCACAGTCTGTCAGAGTATACGAACGACAATGTCGCATTTTTATCTTACTGTTCCAAGCAATAGTTCCATGAGGCATTTCCCGACAATACCACAGCACACTTTACAACGAAGTTCGAAAATGCCATCTCCCTCACAGGTCGCTGGGAAGTTGCGCTTCTGCAATTGTAGTACCCGCACACGTGGTACAACGTGCAAACTGGTCAGGGCGGCTTTACATTTGCCCAAACTCCTAAAAGAGGAGACATCGATGCCGTGTGCACCTCTATACCCCACTCTTGGCAGCTGCCTGCCGGATATTACGAAAATATTGCTGCTATAGTAGATGCGACAAATAAGAATATAGAGGATGCTGCCGAATTGCATTCGCTCGAGAAATATCCAAAATTTAGATATGACGCGTTAACGAAAAGAGTCTATGGTAAAATAAATCTCGCTGCACGCGTAACCTTCTCATCACACTTGTGCAATATTTTGGGTATAGAGGAAAGACATAAAGTTATCGAAAACAACAATTACGGCAATTATTTGTGCAAAGAGCGTTACGAGGACTATGCTAAAGCCTGGGACGAGACGCCCGACTTGGAATGGCAATCTGATTACAGCTGCGATATAAATCCGAGCTTTTCGCGTATATACGTGTATTGTAATCTGGTTGAATCTGTCGTGCTTGGTGATTCGAAAGCGCCTTTACTTCGCATAGTTAATATAGAAGACAAAAGTGTCGACAACGTTCACGTCTTGTACAAGTCCGCTATATACGTACCTATTCAGCAGAAGAATTTCGATTCGATAGAAATATATATGAGAGGCGATAACGGAAAAGCAATACCATTCGAGCATGGGAAGTCGTTCGTTGTACTTCATTTCAGGCAGTGCAAAAATTTCAGTCTTCAGTAAATCATGGCGCACTTCTATCTCACGCTGCCTAGCAACAGCTCCATGGCATTTTATTCGAATAATACTGTAGCGCAATTAACAACACGTTTGGAGAATTCCATTTCTCTAAGCGGCGATTGGGAAGTTTCTCTTCTGGAAATACACTATCCTCACACGTGGAACAATTTAGAAAGCCAAGAAGGTGGAATATCGTACATGCACTCCACGTTTACCGAAAGTGGAGCAATGCAGACCAATCCTGTACATAGAAGATGGTGGTTGCCGGTCGGATACTACGAAACGCCGCAGTACCTTATCAATTCCATAAACAAATTTATAAGAGGGGTTGCCGACGAAAATGAATTGCTCAAATTTCCAAAATTTAGATACGATTCTGTATTGAAAAGATTGACGGGCGATATAAACAAAGGTACAAAGATTCATTTTTCACGTGCGTTATGTTCGATGCTTGGCATCGATGATAATCAGATGCCCATTCTCAACTACGGCCAGGACGACGAGGCCGTTCTTGAGTTTGTTGGTGATGGGACTTGCGATATAAATCGAGGCATTTCTTCATTATATCTTTATTGCGACGTGCTCGAACATGTTCCTGTGGGAGATACAAAGGCGCCGTTACTCAGAATAGTTAACGTCAGTGGAAATGCTGGCGACAACGTGCGCACGATCTACGAAAAGCCCATCTACATACCTCTGCAGCAGAAGAATTTCGACTGTATAGAATTGCATATAAGGACCGACACGGGTGCACCAGTTTCATTCGAAAGCGGAAAGTGTATCATCACACTACATTTCAGACACTGCAAAATTCCATATCTTTTACAATGAAAAAACCATTCTGTTGCGATGCAATTCGTTTGGCGTACGAAGACTACTATATGCAGCAAAGCGGCGATGGCATGCCGTTTTTTCAAGGAGATCGTCTTCAGCGCGGGCATGGCTTGGGCAGTTTTCTTAGCGGGCTCTTTAGAAGCGCCTGGCCGCTAATACAGACTGGCGCTAAAGCACTTGGGAAGCAAGCGTTGAGAACGGGTCTTCAGATTGCGAACGATGTGGCGGACGGCGATCCGCTCATGGAAGCTGCGACGCGGCGCGTGCCAGAAGGTATAAAGGCCTTTACATCTTCGAACGATTTTAATGTTCAAAGCGGCAGCGGACGGAAAAGACGTAAGCGGTCTCTGAGAAGGAATAGGAAAAGAATCAAGGAAGATATATTTGGAGCAATTTAAAATGGCATTCGTTCATCCGCAGTCTTGCGAGTGTGCAAAGAGCGAGCTGGATCTTTTCAGCGTTCCTCCTACGCAGACCAGCATAGAGTCTGGCTCGTACGTGGAATATAATCCAATAGCAACGATATCACAGGGCACACCTATAGAATTTAGCATAACGGGCGCTGGTCAAGATTACCTGGATCAGTCTAACACGCAGCTGTACGTTAGAGCATCTATCGTTCGAGCGAATAACGAAGCTATAGACGCCGGTGATCATGTTGGGCCAGTAAATCTTTTCCTACACAGCCTTTTTTCCGAAGATGATATAACTCTAAACGACACCCTTGTCACTTCGTCAAATAACACGTATGCGTATAGAAGCTATCTCGAGACCCTGCTCAGCTATGGCGCGTCAAGCAAAAATTCTCAACTCACCTCTGCTCTCTTTTACAAAGACACTGCCAGTCGCTTCGAAGAATCCAATCCGCATGACGATGCCGGTACGAACGCTGGATTCAAGAAGCGTAGCGCTCTGACCGACGAGGGCCGCGTTGTCGATATGTTGGGCTGTATTCACAGCGATCTCTTCTTCCAGGAAAGATTCTTGCCAAACGACATTATAGTCCAGGCAATTTACGGTTTCACCTGGGCAAAATTGTAACAGAAGCTTTTAAAACGGTTTCCTGCTCAGAATTTTCTGCTGAATAACATAGCCAGAATCCGACAAAATCCGACCATGGGGTCACCCCCCAAAATGAGGTTCAAAATATGATGGGTTTCATGCTTTTTTACATTGAATATCGGGCTGCTAGTACACCCGCCTGGTTAAAAATGGTTCACTTTATGATACAAGCATGATAATTAATAGGCACATTCTACGAACATGTCATAAAAAAAGATTTGGCTATAGGGCCATCGCATATTTGACCCCTGGCCCCAATGGCAGCCATTTTACAAAATGGCCCCCGGTTTACAGATTTTAAATTATCTCAGCTTCCAGTACACTTAGAATTGTCATCTTGGTGTCTAAACATGCATAGTTAGAGGCGAGGATTCCAACAGAGCCATTGCAAATGTTCCCCACGGCTTCAATGGCGGCCATTTTCCAAAATGGCCGACCAAAATGCGAAATTTTCAATATCTCAGCTTCCAGTACACCTAGAAATGTCATCTTGGTGTCTAAACATACATAGTTAGGGTTGAGGATTCCATCAGAGCCATTGGAAATGTTCCCCACGGCTTAAATGGCGGCCATTTTCCAAAATGGCCAACCAAAAACGAACTTTTTAATATCTCAGCTTCCAGTGCACCTAGAAATGTCATTTTGGTGTCTTAACATACATGTACATAGTTAGGGGTGAGGATTCCAACGGAGCCATTGCAGATGTTCTCCACGGCTTCAATGGCGGCCATTTTCCAAAATGGCCGACTAAAATACGAAATTTTCAATATCTCAGCTTCCAGTACACCTAGAAATGTCATCTTGGTGTTTAAACATACATAGTCAAGGGCGAGGATTCCAACAGAGCCATTGCAAATGTTCCTCACAAGCAGGTCGATGATGGTCTTAAGAAACCACGCGGGCATGACGTCCTTCATCGAGTACTTGTCGGCGGCGTCATTGACCAACTGGCAGACGGCGTCAGCTGTGACGGGCTCAAAACCGGAAAACCAGTCTGCCATCGCAATATCGCGAAACACTGGTGACGGTGCGCCCTCAGTGGCCGACCTGATGTCGGAGACTCGTTGGTCGAAGTAGTCGGCGAAAGCGTCAGCCGAAAGCCCCGGGTCAGCAGCAGGTACAGCGTCCTGGTCCCTGCCAAGTCCATCGCTGATCGCTTGCCATAGCAACCCCGAATCACGCTGGGAGTCAACCTTCGACTTCCAGAAGCGACCCCGTCTTGGCCGTACGAGGCAGTGCATTGATTTCAATGCCCCCATCCAAATGCCATGGTGCTCTCCGTGCGAGACCTCTTGAAGCGACACTGAAGCTGCCTGGCATAACGCTTCGCAGAGCGGCAATCAGAGTCGCACCACCTGTTGGCTGTGCCTCAAACCCGACGGGTGATCTCGGTCATCGGCCCTTGGGTGTCGAGCAAGGCCGTGATCACCTCATCGAAGCGTGAGGCCAACGAGTCTGCGCCGGTGCCGGTCAGAAACCCAGCGGAACCATCGGCTTTGAGATCGTTCTTGAACCGGGCGACGTCGAATCTCCTCTAGGATCTGCGACGCTGGGTTCTGTAGACTGGTGCCTCGACTTGAGCAGCATGGAAGGGCATTGTCACCATCCGATGGTCTGACGTGAATCCTGGGACGCCGATGACATCGACCGCCGATGGCCTCTCGTCCTCTCTTGTGATGACGACATCAAGAGTGCCTCTCCGATCCGATCGTGAGTAGCACAAGCCACGCACTGCACCGAACGCACCGCGAGGCGGTCGTGTCGTCAGGACGGTCAAAGCGGATGTTGATATCGTCTGTGATGACGAAGGGCATAGCGAGCGATGACAAGTATTCAAGTAGGACGCGAAATTAGTCGAAGAAGGTTGCAGTCACCGCGGCAGAGCGGTAGACGACAACGAAGATGAACGAACTTCCAGCGACCGTTACCCAGGCGATGAGATTTTCGAAGATCATTGCCTCGAACGGAGCTGTAAGTTTCACCAGCCTGACAGCAGCAAGTGCAACAACGACGACGTCACCATGATTTTTATACCAGACGTCATCTGATTCAGTCCTCGCACCCCGCTGAACAGGGCGAGTACGCTCAAGCATCTGTAGGCCCGAAGATCCAACGCGCCTGAGCGGAGCCAGCACTGCTTTACAACGTCGACCTTCTTGGTGAGAGAGCGAACGTTGAGCGTGGTGCACTTGAGCTGATGAGCCTGATGAAAGGCATGCCGAGGTGGATTTAGCCGTATAAGATTATCTCTGACTGGATGAGCATTGAGCATCACTCCGATCTACAGGAGACGACGCCGATGGAAGTGGTGAAGATCCGGAACCGTCGACGGTGGATGTGATGGGAGTTGGTGGTCGATTGCCGGTGATCACAGGAACAAAGCCCCGTGGCACCGAGGTCAATACAGCCAAGAGCTTCAAGTGGAGATACAGACTTGTTGATTCTGCCTCTACATATATACCATGCCAAGGACAATGGCTTCAAGCTTTACTATCGCAGTGATACAAGACGGGGTTTACATCCAAATCCTGCCTATGATATCTGCAGCATTCAAACCATGTTGGGCATTGACACCTGCAGGTTTCTCTTGTTTCTGAATGCTTTCACGGGTTGCGATACCACATCCAGAATTTTTTCGGTCAATGATTTCAAGCACATTGAGGTAGTCAGCAGCCCGATATTCAATGTAAAAGAGCTCTGTTGGAATCCTCGCCCCTAACTATGTATGTTAAGACACCAAGATGACATTCCTAGGTGTACTGGAAGCTGCGATAATGAATATTTCGTATTTTGGTCGGCCATTTTGGAAAATGGCCGCTATTGAAGCCGTGGTGAACATTTGCAATGGCTCTGTTGGAATCCTCGCCCCTAACTATGCATGTTTAGACACCAAGATGACGATTCTAAGTGTACTGGAAGCTGAGATAATTTAAAATCTGTAAACCGGGGGCCATTTTGTAAAATGGCTACCATTGGGGCCAGGGGTCAAATATGTGATGGCCCTATAGCCAAATCTTTGTTTATGACATGTTCGTAAAATGTGCCAAATATCATGCTTGTATCATAAAGTGAACCATTTTAACCAGGCGGGTGTACTAGCAGCCCGATATTCAATGTAAAAAAGCATGAAACCCATCATATTTTGAACCCCATTTTGGGGGGGTGACCCCATGGTCGGATTTTGTCGGATTTTAGATATGTTATTCAGCAGGAAATTCTGAACAAGAAACCGTCTTAAAAGCTTCTGTTACAATTTTGCCCAGGTTCACTGTATATTTGAGCTAGATTGCCTAGACTATTAATATAAAAATCCGTCTCGTAAGAAATAAAGATTCATTCTGTCTGATGTCCTCGGTGCCAGGTGCTACATACAAAGTAAAAATACTGGAATGTAAATTGTACGTGAGAAAAGTCAAGCTAAGTCCATCAGTCTTCCTCGCACATGCCAAAGCGCTAGAGATTGGAAATCTGAAGTTTCCCATTCGAAGGGTTGTCTGCAAGACTTTTACAGTTCCCAAGGGAATCTGGACGTTACCCAAGAGTGCCTTTTCACCGGTCAACTTCCGACTCGCATCGTTTTTGGGTGTGTTGATAATGACTCTTTCAACGGTATCTACACGAAGAATCCATTCAATTTCATACACATGAATCTAACGCAATTAAAAGTATATCTGGATGGACAGCAGGAAAGTATAAAACCCTTGAAAACTAACTTTGCAACTAATCAGTTTGTGAACGCATAGGCCTATGCTTCACTCTTTATGGGCACTGGCAAGTGGCAAAGAAACGAGGACAACGATATAAGCAGAGAAGACTACGCGCACGGCTATTGCTTTTACGCATTCGATTTAACCCCCAATTTGGCAGAGGGCGACCACTTTAACTTGCTAAAAAGTGGAAATGTAAGATTCGATTTAAAGTTTGCACAGGCGCTGGACGCTACCATTAACGTTATTGCATTTGCTGAATTTGAAAACATATTGGAAATAGACAGTCACGCAACGTTCTTTTCGACTACACCAACTAAAGAAGAAGAAGAAGATGGACGGCCTGACGATTGAAAATTATCTGCGAAGAGATTCAAAGTGCGCCTCCATGTTCTTGGGCGTTTTCGCTAGCGACCGACTTCCGACTAGGATCCATAGAAATAGACCAAGTATACTTGTATGCAATACGGACAGATATGGACAGCCGGGAATACACTGGGTAGTGCTGTATATCGAAAGTCCATCATATGGCGAATTTTTTGACTCTTTTGGTCGACCGCCAGACATTCCATTCAGGGCATTTTTACACAAAAATTGCTCAACTTGGCTCTACCACGACCGTCGGAATCATTTCGACGGTCACGGCTCTACACTGGCCATCAGCTCCAGAGTATAACAAGTAGATACTGTGGACATTACTGTATTTTTTACGCTTTGCATAGATCTAGAGGTTATAATGTTAATGCCGTTTGCAACATGTCTCAAGCGTCACTGGACTAAACGATTTTTTATCGCATCGATTTGTGTGTGACATGTACCAATAAAAAGCTGTTGAAATTAAAAGATCCGTGTTCTTTCATTACGTTTGCCGTGTGTCTTGTGATGGTGATGATGATTTCTACTCTATACTAAAAAAAAACACACACACACACACACATATATATATATATATATATATATATACGCACAAATGCATGCCGTCTAAGCGGCAGCTGCAACAGCTGGAGCAGAGGGGAAATAGCCCGAATGCCTGGCCCTGGGTGGGCGGGTCTTAGTGATTCTTGAAAATGCTTGGGAAATGTAAAAATCCGAGATGCATGGGTTTTAAGCTTATTGGGGCGAGCAATGAAAATTCCTACAATAGTGGATTTATGTGCGAAACAACTGATCGGAATTGTCACTACAGCTCACAGTGTGTGTGTGTGTGTGTGTGTGTGTGTGTGTGTGTGTGTGTGTGTGTGTGTGGTTCATTATTAACGTTTGTCTGTCTATACTTGCTCAAATGCAACGTTAGAGCGCAAACAAATGATCAAAAGAGCTGTGCGTTCATGCTTGGCCTTTGCCAGAGCGGTGGACCCTCTTCAGCAGTCATTAGTAATGCTATCGATTTCAGCAGGTGGTTCAGTCAATGCCAACGTAGAGAGAGAGTGTGTGTGTGTGTGTGTGTGCGTGTGTGTGGTTAGGTGCCTGGTAATCTCTGTTTGTCTGTCTATGTGCTTTCGACTATTATAATGGTGGTTTTTCAATGCCTGCCCGTGGCCCGGCTGCTGCGTACGCAGCAGCATCAGTAGCTGCAGCAGCAGAATGGGAAATTCCAATGACGTAGCTAGCCTGCTGGGGTTGGGCGTCGATTTCAGCAGGTGGTTCAGTCAATGCCAACGTATAGTGCGTGCGTGTGGTTAGGTGCCTGGTACGCTCTGTTTGTCTCTCTATGTGCTTTCGAATATTATAATGATGGTTTTTAGCCGTATACCCATGGCCCGGTTGCTGCGTACGCAGCAGCTTCAATATCTGTTGCAGCAGAAAGGGAAATTCCACTGCAGAAGCCTGCAGGGGTTGGGGGTCGATTTCAGCAGGCGGTTCAGTCAATGCCAACGTAGAGTGTGTCTGTGGTTAGGTGCCTCGCACTCTCTGTTTGTCTGTCTATGTGCTTTCGAATATTATAATGATGGTTTTTAGCCGTATATCCATGGCCCAGCAGCATCAGCAGCAGCAGATTGGAAAATTCCACTGCCGAAGCGTGCAGTGGTTGGGGTGGGGGTTGGGGAGGGGTCTGCCACGTCATCTGCATCCCAATCAAAAGAAATAATCAGTCAAGTGTGTCGATTTATAAACCACTGGGCCAAGAAATCCAGTCATTACCATGCGTATCGATTACAGCAGGTGCTGCTGATGTCATACATCCATTGTTGGGCCAACTTATCGAGGTATATCTTCCCATTGTTGGGCTAACTTTTTCCCGCCAAATTTCCTTTGTTGGGCGTAGTTATCTAGTTGTATACTACTTCTACAACACCACCGGCTAAGAAGAAAAGCTGAGCCATTTATTTGCGTAACCTTGACAGAACGGTTGCCACCGTTTGTATGAACTGTCCTAAACCCTCCGTTTTGATGCAGCCTGTTGTATGCAATTATTGCTGTGATAGGCCTACGTAGACTTGCAGACTTCCAAATTCTGTGCTGCAAACATTTTGTATGAACTGTCCTAAACCCTCCGTTTTGAAGCAGCCTGTTGTATGCAATTATTGCTGTGACAGGCCTACGTAGACTTGCAGACTTCCAAATTCTGTGCTGCAAACATAGGCCAAACATAGTGCAAAAATGTCAGTAATTCTAAGTTCAACAATTTATATGAATCTTTCTTTCATATAACGTGCGCTGACTATTTTATTGGCCAGTAGCCATACGCATGTATGACTAATATCCGCATCTCTCGCGGTATCCTTAGTATATGCTGTGGTTGTGGGGTACAGGGTTGCAGAATACTCACGCAAAATATACCATTCTATGCCAAAATGGTTGTTCTAGAAATACCTTAAAGCATTTTTGCAGATACATGTATAGCCTTTAAAAAGTTATCTGGAAAAACGGTCCTTGACCCCCGCCCTGGGCACTTGAGGGTTATTGGCGAGTTAAGCCCTAGCCTGGACCAGGGTGTTTAGAATTCTTATCGATATATTAGACTAGAACAAAGCACAAAACTCGTTTAGAAAATTATTGGGATTAAAAAACAGTTGAAAAATAAACTGAAACACATATACATGTAGAGCAAACAATATCTTCAATTACAGACTAAACCTATAGCGCTATAATCGATGGCCGTGCCCTCCCCAAACCCACTCCCCAGCAACTGATCGAAGACTCACGGTTCCGTTCGCATGGCGACAGTTTCTGAAGGTGTGAAGGAGTCCTACAGTGTACGTGTTATGCAGCGAAGGGCTTCTGTCGGCTCACTGGTCTGGTTCGGTTGCCTCGTTCTGACCTCAATTTCATCCGTTGGTCCTCGTTCCAGGATGGAAGATCAACCCAGCAGTCCTGACGGCGTTCCAGTTACGACCGCTGTCCGCGTCTTGTAGAGGAGTGCCAGTTCCTTCCGGCACCGCCCACGTCTGTCGTAAAAGTTGCGGAAAAGTTGGGGAGAAGTGGCGAAGAAATGGCGGAGAAATGATTCCGTCCGCGTCTGGTAGCACCGTTGGGCTCCGTATTCGTCTGCTTGCACCGTTGTGCGTTGTCTTACGCTCGAACTTTCTTCAGTAAAGTTCAGAGTGCATGCCCTCGTCAACTTCGCATCTCCGACCGACGACTGATGACTGACCTCTGACGACTGACTTCTCAAGACAGTCTGTGCTTTTGCTTGTATAGGACTATCCGTCTCGCAGACAGATGACCTTTAACCCCCGGCACACCTTCTTGGACCCGACGACCATCGATACATTAAAAGATCTAGATTGCTATGTGGCACTTAAGTATATATACATGTATAAGCTTATGCTATTGTCCAACTTTCATTCAAGCACATAAATTATATATATGTATATATGATCTAGCACAATATAGGCCCATAGATGCAATATATAAGCTTACAATAGTGGGCCTATGGTATTTACAAGGGCAACTCGTGACAATGTTGATGTTGACGATGATGATGACCCACGATGATGGCGACGATGATCTTGTTGCTATTGTTGTTGTTTTTGTTGTTGATGATGATGATGATGATGATGATGATGATGATGATGATGATGATGATGATGATGATGAGGGTGATGATGATGATGATGATGATGATGATGACGGTGGTGATGATGATGGTGGTGATGATGATGATGATGATGATGATGATGATGATGATGATGATGGTGATGATGATGATGATGATGAGGAGGAGGAGGAGGAGGATGGTGATGATGATGATGATGATGATGATGATGAGGAGGAGGAGGAGGAGGAGGATGTTTACTATTTTGGTGTGGGATTGTTAAGTGTGTATCACTATTCGTCTCTCGTTTTCATTTAGGTGAAGAGTATTTCAATGGTTGCAAGTACTATTGGGGTGGATAAACAACGTATGTCAATACTGGTAATCATAATGAAGTCGACAAAATTTTGTTTGCAAACATGTTGAGCATTGCGGTTATATGCTTTTATGCATGACTGCATTCGTGTGCATTTGAATCTGTATGCATGTGTGTATGTGTGGTTGCATGCAAATACGGCTGGAGGACATGATTCTCTGCATGTATTTTTACGATCATTTTCGTATTTATAAATAGCCTATAATATGCAGCCTATGTCACATAATATTACGTATGTGGATATGAAGCAAACTATTTTATCTTGAAAATGTTTATGCAGTTCAGATAAAACTGTCTTTATGATCACTCGTCACAAATTATCACATGTAGAGTGTTATGGCATTAAGAAAATACTTTGATTTTCCTAAATCATCCACACTTCTTAAAAAAAGGCAAAAAAATACAAGATTTATGGATTTTCAAACCATCAGTAAACGAAACAAATCAGTAATAAAAAAATTCACAATACAACAAGCCATGCTTTCAGCCGATAAGCTTATGTGAAACATAGTTTTCTTCATGTAAGCTTATGTGAAAATAGTTTTCTTCATGTGAGCTTGTGTGAAACATGGTTTTCTTCATGTAAACTTATGTGAAACATGGTTTTCTTCATGTAAGCTTATGTGAAACATGGTTTTCTTCATGTAAGCTAATGTGAAACATGGTTTTCTTCATGTAAGCTTCTGTGAAACATGGTTTTCTTCATGTAAGCTTATGTGAAACATGGTTTTCTTCATGTAAGCTTATGTGAAACATGGTTTTCTTCATGTAAGCTTATGTGAAACATGGTTTTCTTCATGTAAGCTAAAGTAAAACATGGTTTTCTTCATGTAAGCAAATGTGAAACATGGTTTTCTTCATGTAAGCAAATGTGAAACATAGCTTTCTTCCAAGAAGCCTATGTGAAAACCAGGCATACCCTAGGAAGCATGCATAATTATATAGGCCTACGTGTTTCCATGTGTCTGTGTATGTATGTATTTATGTATGTATGTATGCATATTTGCATGAATGTATGTATGCATGTATGCGTATAATGTTTGCATGTTTGTATGTCTGCATGTACGTTTGTGCGTATGTGCGTATATAACGTTTTTGAAATTCCAAAGCTCTTCAATATCCTCTACAGTGACTTCTGTGCACGCTTTCTTAAGCCTCTTTGAAGTCAATCCTGCGAGACACGGAGAGAGTTTTTTATTTGGTGATTTTGTACTTCCTCATAAATGCAAGTCTGCCATTCTGCATACAGCGTCTCTTTACCATCGCGCTTTAGCTAGAGTTAAATTAGGACGGGCAGAGTGTATAAATAGAAGCTCTCCTCAGTTCAGGAGAGATCGATTTGAGTTGAACTTCATTCGAAGTTTAACGCTTTTTATTAGAATGTGTAACCTTAGTGGTCGCGTCTCTACTTTGAAAACGATTCTCAAAATGTCAGTCTCTCACCTGTGGATGACGATTGTATTATGTTAGAATATGAAAACGTTTATCGGAAATGTTTGTCTGTTGTGTGAATATCGTTCCAATTTGTTCTTTATATAGGTCTAAGATTAGGCTACCTTTGAACTACTGGAATGCGTTATCATCTCTTTTCTTACAATTCTAACTGACAATGTTTGTTTCACATCAAAAAAACTGTATATGCTAATGTGTAATAAGGTGGTCCTGAATATATTCCATTTTTTTAGTTCTCACCCTCTTGCACCTCTCCAAATAAATAAATACACAATCATCACACATTTTTTTGTTTTTAGGATGGTGACCCGGCGTGAGATATGGTAAGTATAGTTGGCAAAATGTAGGAATATTCTAGTCGGAGCTGAGCATATGAAATTATTATTATTCATTGTCTAAAATATCTGCATTGCAATGTATTTCCATTCTTCTACCTGCTCGTCCAGTGTTCGAGATTTAAGCATCACATTCGGTTCATCAGTTATACTTTCCATGAGCATAATCTCGAAATAAACTCATACATTTGAGACACATCAGACGAACCGCCCTCCCCGTCATAGCCACCACAAATTTATTGTGCATGCATTCATCTGCTCTCGTGTAGGTTAGCCTACTTTAAATCGGTTCTTGTGGGTCTGCTCAAGTTGCAACTTTTTCCACCAATCAGTCTAGAACGACCGCTCAACTTATTAATTAATTAATTAATTCATTCATTCATTCATTCGGACATTTATATAGCGCTCCCTCAACAAAAAAAGCTACCCAGAGGCGCTGCCGTCTCCGTTGTCGTGACCATCCTCATTGCTGCGGATCGGGGATCTGAGTCGTTGACGTCAACTTCCTCCATCACTCTCTGTTTCTCGCGGTCCTCACACAGTCCGCCATAACCATCCCCGTCCATTCCTCCACGTCATCCATCCATCTTCTCCTCGGCCTTCCCGTGCCCTTTTTCCGTCCAATTAGCCCTGACATATGAATACCGGCAGCCTGTCCGCTCTGATCATGTGTCCGAAGTAGTTCAGCTTCCTTCCTTTCACCACCTCCAGCAGGCGCCGCTCCGGCTGCAGCTCTTCAAGTATAGATTCGTTTGTTCTAAACTCCCTCCAGCTGACTCTCGGCATCTTTCTATATGTCGTCATCTCAAATGCTGATATTCTTCTTTTGTCTTCTCCCCTTAGCGTTCAAGTTTCAGAGCAGTACAGCGCCACCGGCCACACCAGTGACCCCATAGACCTCCGCTTCAAACCTGTTCCAATGCCTCTGTCCTTCCACAGCGCAGGCAAGGACCTCATGGTCGTTCGCGCCATCCCCAGGCTGGCTCTTATCTCAATGCCTCCATCTCCACTCTCCTCCACTATGGCGCCTTGGTAACGAAACGACTCCACTTGCTCCAAGATTACTCCATTACATGTGATCACTATCCTCTCTCGATTTCTGCTCACCACCATCACTTTTGTTTTCTTGATATTTATTTCCAGCCCATATTTCTTAGATGTTTCATTCATTCTGTCCATTAGTTGTTGGAGCGCTTCTTTTGATGTAGCGACGAGTACGATATCATCCGCGTATCGCAAGTTGTTTATTGTCAGTCCGCTTACCGTTACTCCGATCCAGCTAAGTATATCCGCAGACTCTCTCATCACCTTCTCTGAGTACCCGTTAAATGATAGTGGTGATATCAGGCAGCCCTGCCTCACCCCTTTCCAATTCTAAACCATTCCGTGGTTTCCTTGTCAATGCGGACCGCTGCCTGCTGGTTGTCATACAGGCTTTTAACCCGTTTTTGATCAGTGTTCCATTATTGGAACATTTTTTAAAAACATTATTTTCTGGCAATGTAGCACTATGCAGTAAATATAAATCATTTCCTGTCATTGTAAACTGTTTTTCTAAGACATTCCCATAGAAAAAAATTAATATTTTGAAAATTTTATAATCCTCAGATAAGGTTTTTATGGGAGTTTTGAAGGAGAAAATTTTTGGTAAATTGCAACAAAAAGATGCGTAATTTGCAAAATCATTTAAACGCATATCAGTTTCGAACATTCTGGTTTTTGATACTCTTATATCAATCATATTTCATGATAACTTTAATCAGTTTGTGTCATGAACTTTAGTCTGGACTTTTTGCAAAAATATATCATGTTCCATTATTGGAACACAGGGCACAAGTGGGGGCCCACGATCCTCATTACCGAATGTCGTTCTACGCTTATTGCTTTGCCTTGCAAAGTGTTTCCAGCTGGGTTTAGCGAATTCCCTCGCATGTAAATATTATTATATTTTAAATTTTCAATCATTTGTGACAGAGAAGGTGCGCAAATTATTTTCTTGATCACTGGAGGCTATTTTGACAGCGCAGACTTTCATTACACGAACATCAAAGCCAAGAAGATGGGAACGACGAAGACACTGATGGAACTCAAACAATCCGAGCGAACGATAGCATTGAAGGATTTGGGTCTAGACACCATTACGGTTCTAGATTTGATGGTTGAACTCTATCGGCACTCCTTTCAAACTCTGTGGTGATCCAATTCTTCGCCTAACTGAGCCTTGCTAATTGCGTTCCCAGAGCTCTGTGGCTAAACAGACAGTTATTGGCAACAACGTGGAACGCTGTCCAGTAACACAAGTAAGGTGGAGGGGGGCGGTGGTGTAGTGGTGGCGTCGTTGCCTTGAAGCCGGAAGGTTCGAGGTTCGAATCCACCTCAAGTCGCCGCGTAGGGGACTTGGGCAAGTCCTTCACTTGCATTTGCTCAGCGCTTCGGCGTGAAACTCCGATGCAATGTCCGCTCTGCAGCCGGGAGCGCCTCTGAGTGGAGAGCTTGAAGGGGCGCTATAACAAGTGCACATACAAACATAAGGTATTGACTAAGCAGCCACAACTGTCCGTTGACTATAAATCTGATAGATACATGTAGATGGAAAGAGTTCTGCTCTTGTTTTAATGAAATGGCAATCTGTATATGCAAATGATCAATGAAATACATGGTGAAAATCCCAATGGACCATCACTGTATACCTTCAGGAGGGTACCTGCAGACGTGCAACAATGTTGTAGGGCCTACCCCCATGGAACCAGAGCCAGAAAAATCTGTGATAAATGATAGGCCAGCCTCCCCAAAGTCCGCTTGAAAAGCATCCACGAATAATGGCTTCGGCTACTCTGGTTGTCCGCATGGGAAAAGGGCATTTTTCTGATATTTTGCTGTTGTCCGTTTGAAATAGGGTACAAATCTACTGAATATGGACTTCACTTGTAGCTACACACCACTGTGGTAGAGATTTCAGCATTATTGTTTGGTTACTTCACTTGAAATAATCACTACTGTACCGAACAGCGATGATGTAGATTATGTAGTCGTAGAGTACCACTTGTGCCCAGTGTTCCAATATTGGAACATATGAATAAAGTCAAAAATTTTATGGAATTTTTTAAAATAAATGAAAAATTAAGGTTATATGGCTATTCTAATATCAAACAGCGTAAGAAAAGTGATACTAGAACCAAAAAAAATTGGGCAAAAACGGGTTAAACACCTTCACTACTTGGCTGTCCATTCACATTTCTTTTAGCATTGTCCAAAGTTTCTTATGCTTCACCGAGCCGAAAGCTTTTTTATAGTCTATAAAGGCTATACGGAGGCGTTTGATGTTCTCCTGCTTTCTCAATGATGATTCGTAAGTTGAAAATCTGGTCTCTTGTGCCCACTCCCTTCCTGAATCCCATCTGTACGTCCGATAGCTCCTCCTCCGCCACCTTCTGCAACCTGCCAAGCAGAACTCTGAGCATTATCTTGCTCGCATGGCTGATCAGGGTAATAGTTCTATGGTCCTCGCATTTCTTTGTTCCCTTGACTTTCGGAATCGCAACGAAGATTGACTTAATCCAGTCCGCAGGCCATTTCTCCGTTTCCAGTACGTTGTTGCATAGCTTGCAGAAGACCGCTGCAATCTCCTCGCCATCCATCTTCCATAATACTGCCGGCAGTTCGTCAATTCCAGTTACCTTCCCTTTTGGCAGCCTCCTGATTGCATCTCTGACTTCATCCACCAGTATCGGCGCTGTCCTTTCTCCGTTCCCCGCTTCACCCCCGATGTGTTCCCTCCCTTCTCCGTCCTCCTCCCTGTCCCTATATAGCTCTTCTGTATACTGTCTCCATCTCGTTTTTATGCTCTCCATGTCCGACAGTAGCCTTCCTTCTTCATCTGCGATGTTCCTTTGCTTAGGTATCACGTTTTGCCGGAGTTTCTTTATCACATCGAAAGCCATTTTTGTGTTTCCTCTTTTCATTCCATCTTCAATGTCCTCGCATTGCTTCTTCAACCATTCTTTTCTATCCACCCTGATATTTCTTTGTACTTCACTTTTTGCTTCTGCATACGCTCTCCTGCCTTCTTCATTTCTATCCTTCCCCGGTTTCAGTTTTCTTCTTGTCTCTATCAACTTCAGGGTTTCCATTGTCATCCATGCAGTGGCGTAGCCAGTTATTTTTTCATGGGGGGGGGCAGTGGGGTGGCAGCTGAAAATGATAGGGTGGCTACCGTTGGCATCGGTATATTGCCATAGACTATGTATTTTTAGATTTTGGATGTATTACAGTATTGGACATAATACGCATGCAAGTCTCACTAGCTTGTCTGTCCCACAGTGCACTATAGTGGCCTGTCCCACTTTCCCATCACCCACCCTATAAGAAGTTGTACAGGAAGTTGTAAAAAAAATAAAATAAGTCGGAAATTATATAAATTTTTTTAATTCTTTATCACTCGTAAAAGTAAAAAGTAAAACAAACGCAGGGATTGGGGGGGGGCAGCTGGGGGGCAGCCCTTTCATTTGGGGGGCGGCTGCCCCCCTTGCCCCCCCGTAGTTACGCCACTGCAACCATGACTTGTTCTTTCTATTCTTTCTCTTTCCAAGCCATCTCTCTGCCGTGTTTTTCGTCTCTGCCTTGATGTCCTCTCACAGTTCATTTTGATTTTTCTCTTCCTCGCAGACCAGGAGAGTCTCGAATCTGTTGTTCACCTCCACTGTGTAGCCTTCCCTAACGTTGCTGTCCTGCAATTTGTCCAGATCATATACAATTCTGTGTTCTGTTCTCCCATGTTTCCTAAATCTCAGTTTTAGCTCCGTTCCCACCAGGTTGTGGTCCGATCCACAGTCCGCTCCAGGGTAAGCTCTCGAATTCAGTACGAATTTCCGAAATCTTTCTGAGAGCAGAATGTGATCAATTTGGTTTCTCGTGTGCCCATCCGGCGAGTTCCAAGTGTACATCCTTCTCTCATGGTGCTTAAACATGGTGTTTGCAATGACCAGATTATTTTCGAGGCAGAAGTTAACCACTCCCTCTCCGTTCTTATTCATATCTTCTAGTCCGAAACGTCCTCCCACCCGACTCCAGCGCCCCAAAAGAACAGTTTTGAGTTTAGTAAAGAAGTATCCTGGTAGAGTTACAGGGTGTAGGCGTATCTCAAATGGAAGGCCATTCCAGACCACTGGGCCAACCACAGAAAAAGCTCGATCCTTCATGGTAGTAGTACGAGCAAAAGGAACTAAAAGAACTCCCTTATCAGCGGAGCGTAGCTGACGTCGTCCTTGGATACCCAATGTAAAGCTGCTTTGCTCTCGGATGTAAATTGGAGCGAAGACGTAACAAGTGACAACATCGCCACACCAATGCAGCTATCCTGAACACAATAGCCTACGTTGGCGGGTAGGGAGACAGTGAAGTACCTCAAGCATGTAGTTTGAGGCATGTTTAAGGATTTGCTCAATTAGGCGCTATAACACTCCTTCCATGGGATCCTCAGTGGCCGAGTGGGTTAGCAGCCCGCTCGCCGCGCCGGCGGCCCGGGTTCGATTCCCGGTCGGTCGGTTTATCAGAGATTAATTTCTCGGATCTTTACTGCGGGTGGCTCGGTCGCAATATAAACGTGGAGTAGCGGTGGTGAAGGATCTCACCCTCAGGGTCGAAGCCATAACACAGCCGCTATATAAATATGCGATTACATTTACATTTACATTTCCACTAATTCCGTGACGACGCAATGCCTACTAAAAGCAACAAATTCTAAAATGAAAATTATATGAAACAATCAATCAAATTTCATAATTATACGAAATTGTTTCTGTTGGTTTGTTTCAGGATGAAAGAACCATGTACGATGCAATCGCCAGTAACACGTGTTCAACATATTTCAAATTTGATATTCAGACAAACCTAAAATCATTTTCATGATTAAATAGAAATTAAGTTTATAAGTCACATATTATTCTCAAATTCTGGTGTTTGAAATTGAAACAAATAAATGAAGCATTCAAAATAATTGGCAGCATTGCTTTTAATTTTGTCATTGCTTAAATAGTGAAATTGTGTCTTGATCAAACTAGATGCTGCTCTACTCTCAGCCTGCATTCAATAAAGTTCTTATTTTGGTCCTCAAGTCTCATTTGGATCATGCCTTGAAGTATCTTTGTGACTAAGCCCTCTCTCGTCATAATTTCGCATTGTAGTTGTCTTTCTCCTCCGTCTCTGTCTCTCTGTCTGTCTATTTTTTTCTATCTCACTCAGTTCTTCTCGGTGTCTCTCTGTCTGTCTAATTGTCTTTATCAGTCTCTCTCTCTCTCTCTCTCTTCTCTCTCTCTCTCTCTCTCTCTATCTGTGTCTCTCGTCTCTCGCTGTCTATCTGTGTGTGTCTCTGCATCATGTGGTCTCTCTCTCTCTCGCTTTCTCCCTCTCTCTCTCTTTCTCTTTCCAGTCATCATCATTAAATGCATCACCATCTCCATAGACTTAGGCGACATAAATGTGTGCATAGCTCATGGCAGTATGCCCACTTACATATCCCACAGCTGTGTACACTAATCTAATCTAATAAAGCATTTGTAAAGCGCTTCTCCCAGCAGAGCTATTCAGGAGCGCTCTCAGCGTGACAGGCCCATGAAAAAAGTCTTCAAGCAGCGAAAAGATGCAGGTGAATTTCCTACAAGAATCCTGCCACGAATTTCAGAAGGAAGGTGATTCCAAATTAAAGGACCAACAATAGCAAAGGCCCGATGTTGGGTTAATGAGGTTCGTGATCTGGGTACAAATAGATCAAAGAGGTCAGCAGAAAGAAGAGGGTGTGAAGATCTTGCAGAAAGAGGCTTACACATTAAGTCGCACAGGTATTTAGGCGCTAAGCCCTGCAGGGACTTAGTAAATAGAAGGAAGACTTTGTATCTGATTCGGGCAAAGATCGGAAGCCAGTGAAGGCCATGAGTCATGAATATAGAGATGTGCGAGTATCGTGGAAGTCGTGCAATAAGTCTAGCAGCAGAATTTAAGACAGAATGCAAAGATGACAAGCGAACCCTAGGAAGCCCAATTAGTAGAGAGTTACAGTAGTCAACTCGTGAGGAGATAAAGGCATGTACCATAGTCGTAAACACCTTGGAGGACACAAATCTTCTAATTGCCCTAAGGCGTCTCAAGTGGTAGTAACAGGAACGGGTCAAGAGTGACAGGTGTTCAGTGAATGTCAGAGCACTGTCAAGTGTGACACTTAGATCACGAACACTAGAGGAAAAGGTAAAGTCAGGAAATAATGTGGCAAGTAATTGAAGATCAATCTTATGTACACTGTACAGGGTCGGAATAAGATACGTGAAGGCCCTTTCAGTAAAACCGTGGGGTCCCAACCTTACGAATCACTAAAACTCAAACACACACAACATGGTCGAATAAAGACTTGTGCTGTCCCAGGTGCAATGATACCTTCCAATACCTTCCATTGCGGAACCCACCGAATTTATACCCCGCAGTCGATCGAGTCAATCGTAACTCAGCCAAGTCTAGTCGATCAAAAAATGGTCGACTCGATCGACTTGCAAGTCGAGTCGATCGTGAGTCTTGCTAAGTCGAGTCGATCAAAAAATCGTCGACTTGCAAGTCGAGTCGATCGTTGTTTCATCGACTCGACTTACAAATATTTCACTTTCTGTCTGAGTTAAATGCTTAACTTTGTGATGATTTCAGGCGCTATAATTGTGATCACAAACATTCGTTTCTTTGCTATGTGCATATCAAGGAAACAGTGGATTGGATGAGGATAATGATTGATGATCAAATGGTGGAGCAGGCCAAATACCTGGGCAGTGTGATATCAGAGAATGGGTATTGCAAAGCAGATATTAAGAGCAGAATCGTAAATCGTAATCGTAATCTCGAGACTTCTACAGCGCCCACAAAAGTCAAGTCGCGGGAACCAGCTTATTCACAGGCGCTCAATCAAAACAAAATCGATAGGCAGCGGGTCAAGTCCGAAGAGTCAGGCAGGCAGACAGATGGACGACTAAGGTGTGTGATGTTTAGAGTTGAAATGGCGAGGGATGTGAGGAGAAGAGGAAGAATCAGGATAGGATTTTTGAAAGAGCAATGTTTTCAGTTTTGAGTGAAAGACCTGTGGGGAGATAGCGAGAGGTGGAGTTTTGGTGAGTTCGTATGATGGGTCGGAATGGCTTAGGGTAAATGTGCCTTCATGCAAAGAAAAGGATACTAACGGGTAATATGAATGTAAAACTGAAGATAAGAAGAATAAAATGTTTGATATGGACAGTTGAAACATCATTATGGTGCCGAGTGCTGGACATTGAATGGTATGGATAGGAAGAGAAAATAAGTTTTTGAAATGTGAACGTGGTGACGAATGCTGAAAATAAAAATAAGTTGGAGACATAAGATCTCGAATCAGGCAGTTTTGGAAAAGGCAGGGGTGCAGAGAGAACAACTAAAATCAATAGGAAGAGGGCATCGGTGGCTGGGTCACATACTAAGACTAGAGCAGCGGTTCCCAACCCGTGGCCCGCGGGCCAAAAGTGGCCCGCCTGGCCTACAAAAATGGCCCACGGCATCTCAATAAATTAAGATAAATATATGCAAAAATTGACAATTTGGACATGATAGAGTACATGATTCTTTACTATTACAAAGTATTTTATTTAGACGCTAATAAATGGCATCAAACATTCTATTTTGGTTCAATTATAACAATTTTATACGCCTTTAGTTAATTAAATTTAGCCTTGTGGGCCCTAATGTCCTTCAACTAAGAAAAAGTAGCCCTCGCATCCTCCAACTTAGAAAAAGTGGCCCGACATTCAAAAAAGGTTGGGAACCACTGGAGGTATTCTGTCACAGTGACGCTGTTGGAGGGTCGTATGAAAGGGAATGCAACGAGAGGCAGAAGAAAATTAAATATGCTGAGTGATCTCGATGATGGAGATACATATGGTCGCACCGAGAAGAAGGCGCAGGACAGAGAAGGTTGGAGGAGGTCGGAGGGGAACACATGGTCGTCCATGTCACAAACCTGCTCAACAGCAGAAGTCTAGATATAGAAAGTATGACAGGTGATGGCATCTCAAAGGAATAGCCAAACATACGACTTGTACTGAATCGCTTTAGTGCACATTATAATATTGAATACTTGACGGCGCGGTGCGATATCTGATTTTAATTTCGCTTATTAGAAGGGATGATTGATGTGCTTAATCAAAGGTGCGCACCTGTCAGAACTGAGCCGACTAACTGACATTAATTAGTGTTTTAAGTGCAATGTCTGCTGGATAAACAGACCTACAATATAGGCAAGCATTCATAGGCGTACGAGGCGTGGGTCCAGAGGGCAAATGCCCCCCCCCCCAATTTCAGGCAAAACTTTTTTCGGGCAAGCAGACCCGGGAAATGACAAAAAAGGTCGTCAACTTTTTTCCTGGGAAAAAGTAGTATTTTTCCACGAGATTTCAGGATTAATTTTTCAAGCAGAAGTTAAATATTTGCCCCCCCCCACTGCTGAAATATCCCGTACGCCTATGCTAGCATTGCAGCAGTGTACTACGCTGTATACTGGGTTGTGATTGTTTGCTTAAATTGAACATTCCTATAATGAGTAATGACTACGGCAAAAGTGTATTTTAGCGTATTTTATTATTTCGATATCGATATCGTGCATTTTAGCGTATTTATTTATCTAGCATATGTATTTTCGTCTTTCGTTGATGAAATCGTTATAACGGTTCTTGTTTCTATTGCAAAGTTACAAACACAAATTTGAAGCGGATATTGGAAGTTGGATTGATGAAAAACTTCTTGGTAAAATGAAAGCTGGATTGATGAAAAAACGCTTGAGAAGTAGAGGCAACATTAAGGTATCTTATGGCTGAAATAGAAGCTGGATTGTTGAAATGAACACTTGAGAAATGGAAGCTAAATTGATAAGAAGAATGCTTGAGAAATAGAAGTTGGATTGATGAAAATTATTTCCCTTAAATAGAAGCAGGTTTCTGAAAAGATAAACAATTAAATGAGAGCTGGGCTGACGGCAAATAATTGTTATTTAAAATAGAATTTGGTTGATGAAAAACAATTGTTGCTCCAACAGGCAACAGTTGCTGGATTAGCGAAAAAGATACATGCCAAGGTAGAAGTCGGAATGTCGGATTGACGAAAATACCTGCGTGAATTCGAAAATCGCACCCAAACAATAAAATACGCTATTTATTTTTAGCCAAGATGTCTGAAATAAAATACGCTAAAATACACTTTTACCATGACGAGGCCAACGTATTGTATTATTGTTTACGTACCCTAAAATAGGGTAGGCTACGTTAAAATACGTTCACACCTCTCACAAATATAATACGTATGGTACGTAACCTCGAGCTTTGATGTCAACGGTTGAGAGGCGCACTTTGAAAAAATAATTATGTTTATTACTCAGAATTTTAAGATTGGAAAATTTCGATGACGCAATGTTTCTCTTTTCGATTTTGCTGACTAAGCAAGACCAGACTTGACTTACTTTGACTTATGGCCGTCCGGCGATGCCTTCAGCACGCGTCAGCCGCTTTTCCATGGTAGCTCTCCACTTTTGTAAGTTTCATGATCGTTCGGGAATGTAGGTCGACTGATCAGGTCTCTCCCTAGTCCTCGGTTCAGATTTAGCCAGAGTTGTTCCCCTGTTGCCCGGGAGAGACGACGAGGACGTACTGAACCACCTCCCCCTTACTGAACCACCTCCTCCAAGAGGTTGGAAGCAAGACCAGAAAGTCAGTTAAATGTGTTATGAAAATTAAATTATTATTAATTAAAATTCGAATAATTGTCCGCTACCTCCGAATGAGAAATTTAATCACTAGCTTTCAAAATGAACGGATGAAAAGAAGAATAAACCAAACAAGTCGTTCGTCTAGTGCTCAGCTGATTATGTTTGTTCAGACTGTTACAATCCAAATAGTTTAAAACCAGTGATAAATTGCTTTGTTTGTGATTGTGCGACTGGATAGATGGAAACGTACCGTGCCGTATTAACAGCTGTAAGATTATAGACCTGCTGATTCCCATAATACTGCACGTGCCTTCCGAATAACAAGTAATGAACTATAGAAAACAACAATAATTGTCATAATTATAGAAAGCAACAATACATTACGTAATAATATTATTTTAATCAAGAATGACGGAAAGCTGTGAAAGAATCTATTCACTGCTAGGCCTACATTTGTGATTTCAGTTTTTGCCATAAAATTTGCATCAAAATGCCGCGGAACCCCTAGCCGGCGCCTGCGGAACGGTAACGCTTAGGTTCCGCGGAACCCGGTTGAAAATCACTGCTATAATAAGTATTATATTTATTGTATTATTTCAGCTGCTTCTTGCAACTGATAGGGGTGTGTCTATCAGTTTTTACTGCCATTAAACGACTATAATAATAATCAAGATGTCAAAGCCTGAAAGGTGCACTTATTCAACAATAATTATGCCTATGTTAATTAGGCCTACGCAGAATGCTTAGCCTAGTAAGCAGAAATTTACGACGGATGAGTCATAGTACACTCTAATCGCGAAGTATGTCATATGGTAAGCTTAAGCTTACTACGGCTTGTCCACTGGGTGGATAGTTTAAGCTATGTCTTATGGCAACCTCCACAACTTACTTCGAAAGTAACTTCTGTACCTTACCACAAAGTAAGGTCAAGGTTACTTCGGGTTTGTCCAACAGGTGGATAGTTAAGGTAACCATGTGGCGACCTGCAGAGCTTACTTCACCAAGTTGCTTAGGTAACCATGTGGCGACTTGCAGAGCTTACTTCACCAAGTTGCTTAGGTAACCATGTGGCGACTTGCAGAGCTTACTTCACCAAGTTGCTTAGGTAACCATGTGGCGACTTGCAGAGCTTACTTCACCAAGTTGCTTAGGTAACCAGGTGGCGACTTGCAGAGCTTACTTCACCAAGTTGCTTAGGTAACCATGTGGCGACTTGCATAGCTTACTTCACCAAGTTGCTTAGGTAACCAGGTGGCGACTTGCAGAGCTTACTTCACCAAGTTGCTTAGGTAACCAGGTGGCGACTTGCAGAGCTTACTTCACCAAGTTGCTTAGGTAACCATGTGGCGACTTGCAGAGCTTACTTCACCAAGTTGCTTGGGTAACCAGGTGGCGACTTGCAGAGCTTACTTCACCAAGTTGCTTAGGTAACCATGTGGCGACTTGCAGAGCTTACTTCACCAAGGGTCCTATCTTTCTACATGGAACGGTAATGTAACTGCAAAGCTGGGCATCTTACTTTGTAAGATGCCCAGCTAATATAATAAGATGCCCAGGCTAATATATGGAACCTTCAGTGCTACTTCTATACAATGATTGTCAATGAACCTTGATATTTTCATCAGAATTAGTAATTAAAGTGAACTATTCAATACCGTAATATACTACAACAGAAAAACCCAATGATAAATTTTATTAATGTAATCGTCAGCATTATAATATTATGTTAAAGTCAACGAGTTTATTACATTTAAACTCGTCAACATCACCAATCAAACAATCATCAAGTATAAACGAAGCCGTAAAAGAGCAATAGTTTAAACAAGGATGGGCCCTGATTTCCAGTATGCAACTGCTTACATTGGATAGTCACAATTGCTGAGATCTAAGCATGCAAATTATTATATTAAACACAGACTGAAGAGTATATTAGTAAAACAAGGTCTTAAGATCGGCATCAGTCTTACACTAGCAAAAAGTCAAGTAAGAGGATTATAATAGAGAACTCAAATAGTTAATAGGAAACAAACATTAATTTGAAAGTCTGCAATGTTATTACATAATAGGAATGCCTTTTATACTATCATAACAGAACTGATGCTAGTTATCGTAGTGCTAGTATTAACAATAGTAACTAATATAAATATCAGTAATCCTATTGTTAGTAATAATTGATAATTAGTAATCATAATAGCAATGGTACTAGTACAATCTCCAACATTTTTCAAGTCATGCTATTAGCAATAGCAGTAGCAATAGTACAATAACAGCAACAATAGCCTTTAACGGAACATAATGGTCAGTACCAATCACGCTAAATATCACCTTTTAGCAAAAAAACTAAAAAAGAATTTTTTTAATTATTCATAAAAGCAGGTTAAGCTGAATTTAATCAATTTTCGGTACATTATTAACAATTCTGTGACAATTGCATGAATAATAATAGAAGCAATGTTCAGCAAATGATACACTTTTAGAACAGGATCAAGAAATAAAATTAACATTAAAGTCTTCCAAAATGCTAAGTGATCGGCAAAAAGATATGTAAAAAATCAAAATTCATAATTAGTCATGTTCTAGTAAAGTCTACATAAACTTGTTGTAATCTACATTTAAAACCACAACCATAATATTTATTGAAACCAAAAGTAAAACAGCTGAATAAAGTTACTAATAAGATACAAATACAATTTTTTTGAAAGGGCAAGTCTTAAAAGGAAGCCCTGCAAACGATGATAATTTAGAATAAACATTTAATCGAATAGTGGCAAGATGGCAGGATATGGCGCGGTGGTGTAGTGGTGGCGTTGTTGCCTTGAAGCCGGAAGGTTCGGGGTTCGAATCCACCTCACGTCGCCGCGTAAGGACCTTGGGCAAGTCCTTCACTCACAATTGCTCAGCGCTTCGGCGTGAAACTCCGGTGCAGTGTCCGCTCTGCATTCGGGAGCGCCTCTGAGTAGAGAGAGATTGAAGGGGCGCTATAACAAGTGCACATACAAACAAAAATATAACCCAAAGCTTAGGTGTGAATACAAAGATAAAAGAAAAATTTCTACAGAAATGTATCAGTCATTGCAGAATTGATCACATTGCAGTCATAATATTTTATAATATGCAACAGAAATGATCTCAACTTAAGTGCAGGAATTATTACAAAAGAAACGAACAATTAAAAATAAATTGGTATGAGCAAATCATGAACTACAGTTCATTCGGCTGAATGACAACCGTAATTGCAAACTAAAGTACTATAACGCTGCGCATAAAGCAAATAGACCTTAAAGAAAAACTAGTAAACACTCCAACGATAAACAATCTCAAATATGAGTACTTGATATCTGAGGGTACAAGCACTTCATATTTGTTACTCAATAGAAATTGCTACAACACATAGTCTAAAATAATTAAGTCAATTCGAAGAGTAAGATTCAGATACTTTAGAACTAGCGAGAGAAAAAATGGAAATGAAAATTAGAATGAAAGATTCACAGTAAATTACAGCACAATACAAAAATTTGTGTAACAGAGTAAAGATCTCAGCGAAGAAAGATAAACAGGGGTGGATAGAGAAAAAATGCAATCAGATTGAGAAGTGCACAATGGAAGAGAAAACAATGGAGGCATACAAGTTTGTAAAGGAAGTAAACAGGAAATGGCAACCGAAACAAACAGCAATAAAGGACACAGACGGAAATATAAAAATGGATAAGGATAAATGCAAACAAAGGTGGACGCAATATTGCAGTGAACTATACAACGACCAGCAGTGCAAACAGTGGACTCAGACTGAGCGGTCCCAATGCAGACCTGCTGATTCCGGTCACGCAGGTAAGAAGCTAACCAGTTTAAGACTGTCCCAGAGACGCCAAAGCTATTGGCAAGTCTTGAAAGAAGCAACTGATGGTCAACAGTGTCAAAGGCTGCACTGAGGTCAAGACATACTGAGAGGCAGGCTTTCCCGTTGTCAATAGACGAGAAGATGATATCCAGTGTAGAGACAAGGGCGGTCTCAGTGGAATAGCCTTTGCGGTAAGATGACTGATAAGGACTGAAGTTGGGACAAGTGATGTTCACGTTTCTTAATACGAGTGAGAAACAGACGTTTGAGGATCTTAGAAATGTTATTAAGGCTGGAAATAGGTCTGAAGTTTGAAAGATTGCTGAAGAGTCTAGGTTAGGTTTTTTAAGCAAGAGTGTGACTAGAGCGGATTTGAAGCATGACGGCAAATGTCCTCCAGCAAAAGACAGGTTGGCCAAGCATGCAATAAGGTGGGAGAAAACATCAGAGCAGGAAAGCATAAGAGATGTTGGGATGAAATCCATTTGGGATAATTTAGGAGCCATGCTTTTAAGAAGATTGTAGACTTCAAAGTAGGGGACATGTGGCAAGTCACTGAAGGCAGATCCAGAGAAATCAGAGTCAAGCAGCAGGTCATTCCATAAAAAATAAGCAGTACATTTAGCAATTTTACATTTTAAATTGTTAATCTTGTTGATAAAAAATGTAGCAAAGCTAGATCACAGAATTTGATTTTCAGAGTCTGAGCGTTGGCAATCGAGAGTATCTTTCGAGTGCAGAGGATGTTGGGAGATGCGCCATCGATCCCGTGGATTATCAGCGCTTTCGAGTCGACTACGAAAAAAATTACGTTCTTGATTCATTTATAAGTTCGTTTGCAACACGACGATCATTGTTACAGATCGATGACTGCAGGAACATCTGAAAACAAGAACCAGAATTTTATTAATAGTATCACAAAAAAAGAATGAATACAATTTTTAATTATAATGTGACAATAGACCTCACACATAGTGTCCTTGACAACCCATTTGGAGGGTGATAGACAAAAGTGTGCAGTCATGCTAAAATCACCCTCGAAATTTACAATCGTATTGACTGAAGTCATTTATTAAATGACAAACAAAAAAGCAACAAAATATATGCAATGACAACACATTTACAGAAGAGTTCTCTGCTGTAGATGTCAAAAGGACAACCCTAAAGGGCTTATAAACCTGCTAAGTCAAGGGTTGTCTTCTTTCCATTGGAATTATTTTTGAATGACCTAACGATATTTGGATACTGGTATATTAGGGTTGTCCAGAAAAAACAAAAAGTTTCAGAAAACACCAAAAGTGAAATTTTTCCCATGATTTTATTCATGTGTGACCTACAGATATTTTTTACAGAATTTTAAAATGTCATCCTTAGGTCCCTCATGGCCCCTGAACTTTGGGACCGATTTTGATAGAAATCGCACTGTATTTTCAATACGAACAACTGATGGCGAAGCAGATAGGACTCACAGTTGCACTATTAGACACCAAACTGATATAATTTTCATTACTCGACTAATCAGCAATAAAACAAGTTGAAATGTACATTCTGAGCAATATAAGGGGGCCGTCCATAAATGACGTCACGCAATTTAGGACGATTTTTTGACCTCGAACCCTCTCATTACACGTCGTCACAAAATTCATACAATATCTAGTAAGAAACTGTCACAAATAGTCACAGATGTGTGACCCAGCCCCTCCCCCAGCGTCACATCATATCATCGATTCATATGGTTCACATCCCTATTTTTCACATACTGTTAGTAATGCGACTGTTGTGAATGCCTTGACACAACTTCAGGGGCCATGAGGGACCTCAGAATGACATATATCTGTAGGCCACACATGAATAATATCATGGGAAAAACCTCACTTTGGGTGTTTTCTGAAACTTTTTGTTTTTCTGGACAACCCTACTGGTATATACACAGTGCCAGACAAGTAAGAAAGATGAGGAAAAACTTAACATGTTCGTAACTGATGAGATTCGATTTAAAATGAGATTCGATTTAAAAAATAAAAAGCACTGCATTCACTATTTCATACCAATTTAACACACACAGAGCATAAATATTTGTACATACGGCCCCCAGGTCCAATAATGCTTTAATGCAGTTCTAAATTGTTTCAAATATGGTATTTTTATCTATATTTTTCAATGGCTACAAGACGAGAATTACAAAATCATGGACCCATGCATTTGACCGATGTGCTTAGTCTACTCAGATCTACACTTAGTTCAGAGACGGCCAAAGAAAAGGACTTGAGCAACTGGTAGAAAGCAGTCAAATTATTCTGAGGTAGTAAGTGCAGCGCGAACCCATTTTAAGTGGAGGTGCTAACAACTGAGAAGGCTCAATGCTATGTGACCAAAGAGTGAAAGGAACCATGAGCTTCTTCATAGCCAAAGAGCACAAAGCACGATGAATAAATTTCTAGAACAAATTAATGAATAAATAATGAATAAACACGATTTGAAAATACATGAGTCTCAGTTAGCCCTGGCAATGCCAATACCATACTGTAGTCTGGAGCGTTTCGGATTAGTCTTGAAGAGGCGGTGCAGCAAGTGCTCTTACATGCATAGGACTACTTGCATGCTCAGCAGACATAATCCTGAGCAGTTATACAAGAGACAGTGGGATGTAGAAGCGAACATTTACAGGTACAAATGTCATATGTATGCATTGTTCTATTTATAGAAACTCTTGATGATTTCAGAGAAACTGGAGCCAATTCTTTGATGTCATTGTCATATTCATGTCCAGAAGCCTAAAATCTGTAGGAAATTGGAAATTTCATGTCAGAGGCAAAACTTTCATGAAAATTTGTTGTAATCTGCAAACAATTGTTGGGAGTCATTTACTTTCTAAGATATGGGTCATATTTAACCCAACCCGCTTGGCCTCATTCCTTTAGACTTCTCAGCTCGTGTGAGAGCTAGAAGCATTCTTGGTGTCATTATTCAGCTCTACTGAGTAGATTATTTATGACTATTTAAAAGTGTAATATAGAGCCCATATTTGACAAGTATTTAGCACTTTAACCTCGACCTCGAACAGCCTCTGAAGAAATCAGAATGGGATCTCTAATGGTTGCTCTGCTAGAATTTTTTTCTATAATTCTGTGAATATCAATGTCCATTCTTCTGAAATTGGAATCGTCCAATGTTCAACTTAATTTTTTTGGCATAATTATAGACTGAATAATTATAGAATCCCATTCCGATTTCTTCAGTCTTGTACAAGACTCTGTAGTCTAGAAGTGTGATCTTCGGATTTAAGAAACACAGCAAGGACAGTTAATGTAAAGTGTCAAATTGTCAAATATGGTCTCTATGTTAAAGTTTTAAACAGTTGTCATTAATCTACCCAAACATGTCATCGTAAGAGCTGAATAATGACACCAAGAACACATTTCTAGCTCTGCTGGAAGATTGACAACCCGTATTTCAGAGTGATGTAATTGATCAAAAAATGTTCTCTTGGGTTTAACATTCTTATGTGGGTTTAACATTCTTATGTGATTCAACAAGTGTGCCAAATTCCAAGTAAATCTGAGTCTGTCATGTCAATCATGGCTGCAAATTAAGTTGATTTGACAGTTGATGCATCAGTCTTTGTATATGTATGCACAATGCATGTGTTATTTATGGGTTAGTTAAAAAAGCAAAGAATGATAATTAATGTTCTACTTGCCTCACTATACGCCAGTGGGACTCTTTTTCAAAGATGAAACCTAAAAAATTACAAGAATACATCCATTACATTTCCTATAAGCAACACAATATTTGCAGAGCTCAGTTCATTGAATATTTTGCTCTAAATTTTCCCTTTAGGGATTCTCAACTGAGACCATTTTACAGCAGATGTTTAGTGCACCATCAGTTAATGGGTTCTACAAAACACACCGGTCTAATAGAAACTCCTAATGGCCAAAAGTTTGTGACCGGCATATTTTAAAGAATGAATTCACTGAAAAACAAGCAACTTTTGAAAATACAGATTATGTAGTGCCTATTCAATGTATAATGTCATCACACACCACTGGGAACAAAATTAATACTTAGAATTGAATATTTTTTCAGAAATCTTTTTTTGCAAAAGTATAGATTTTGGCCAATTACCTTTGTAACTTGAATAAATCACAGATTGACACAGACACAATGATAACTCAAAAATTATTTCAATTGCTTTCACTGTCTGTTAGTCATTTAATGTCACTACAATAAAAAAAATAACACGGAGGTTTTGATAGTTTGAATGAGCTGCAGCATCGATTCGGCAAGTTTTTGACAGCATTCAGGTGTTATTTCCAGCATCCACACAACATTTATGCAGTTGATCAAGTGGGCACCCCGTCAAAAGGGCGCCGACAATAGGGCCCCGACAAAAGAGCGGCGCTCTTAAAAGAAATAACATCAATGAAGAGTCGCCCTAGAGGTGGCAGAGATTCGCCGACCCCCAATGAGTGTCGGGTCGACCTGAACCCCCTGCGAAGGATTGGGATCTATTGCTTCAAAACTGGGGCCGTGTATTGCTAACAAGCAAGACCACAAACACACAGACTTACGAAAATATATATGAGATATTGCTAATTCTACTCCTGGTGCGCTGTACAGGCATCATGTAACTGCAGTTAAAAGTAAACAACATTCTCTGCACATCAGGCTGTCAGCTGAAAAATTGTGTGTCTCAAGTCGTTCAAATCCACGTCGGGTAAAATTTTATTCAGAGATTCCTGCTCCACCTACACCGCTAGTCAACTCAGTTATAAGTATACTCAACATGGACAATTAGCGGGAAAATGAGATGGTAAGGGAGAGGACATGACAGCCACCGTTGTATGTAGAGGCTAAGAAAATGAAGTCACTAACACTTCATACCCATGGCTGCCTCACGTATAGCCTAAACATAAGACTGCTCTTATTCCAAAGTCAAAATTGCAAATCGTGACCTGTCAAAAGTAGATGCTTGTGATCTCTAAGTATTAGTTCCATTTTCAAAATCTATCTGTAGACTAGCTGGGGTACCCGGCGTTGCCCGGTAAATTTAGGATTCGACCCGCTCCGGCCACAACCCCACCACACAACACCCCACCACACTCCGACCTCTACCGGTACGCAACCTGAGAAATTTGGGTTTCAGGAAAATTTACACACCCCATCCCACCCCCACACCTTCACCCCACTCCACCATCCCTTCACCCCACCCCTCGACCCCAACGCCACCCCACATCCCACCCCTCCACCTCCGTGAAATCTGTACTGGCAAAAGAGCTGACCTTAAATACCTCTAAAATGGTGTAAACCGCTGCTTTTATGCGAATGGGACCGAAAGACGAACTGGCAAAAGCGCTGTTCTTAAACACGTCTAAAACGTTGCCAAGCGCTGCGGCTGCATTTATGCGTAATTGCGTATGGGACCGAAAAAAAGTGCAGTCATAAGCGTGCGAGGGCAATGTCCAACAGGGAAAATGGGGGTTTGCCGCCCCACCCTGGCCCCATGGTGGCAGAGATTCGTGAACCCCTCCAATGCATGTCGGATGCCGAGACAGACACAGTAGTGAAGGTTGGGAGTGAAAAGCTCAAAAACTGTGGAAATGCATTCTGGACAAAGTCACATACATAGCCACATCCTTTCTTATAGATATAGATGAAATGACAAAGAATGGTATCCATTCTGACCAGATTTTTTACTCTCTGACAATTTATACTTTACTATAAGCTTCTAAAGAAGCGCATAATATTTTGCAAGCTTTATGACGGGTTTAAAACAAGCACAAATTTACAGGAATATAATCAAATTGGAATTTCACCTTTGATTCAACTTGAAGTATGCACGAAATTGTCACTGCCGGAGAGAACTCAATGCCAGTCATTCAAAAGTATCTGAATCAAAACAAAATTCATGACTTCAGTGAGCACAGCATAAAATGTTTGACTGGTCTCACCACATCTATCTTTGTCAGAGCTATAGCCTAACAATGCATTTATATACCGTTATCAGCAAACCACTTACTTTACCTGGTAAGATTTAATAGCACTAATTAATGTCATTCAAATGACTTTAATGTTACTCTTTTCATTCCAAACCTCATCCTTACTCTCTCTAGGCTCTGAAAGTGTCTGTTTTTTAAATTGCATATGATTTTTTGGTTGTTCATATCAGGGTCTCCGCAATGTGTTTGCTGGTGGCTCAATAAAAAGGTAAACCGAAATCCCCAAAAATGACGAAAAAACACAAGCGCGATTTCTCGAAAAAACAGTTTTATAGAAAACAGCTTAACTCCCGAAAGCTACCAAGAGTAATTTCGTAAACCTGTATTTTGTTGTCGTAAAAACCAATTTGCCACTGCATATGTTTCAGCGTTGGTCGAATATAAGTCAAGTAGACGTCAAGATTTCTTGTTAAATATAAGTCGGGTAATCCCAAAGACTGTATACAAAGCAATATGGTTGCCAAATCTTTTTTGAGGATTCGGGTTGATCTCAACATGTTTACCATTATTTTAAATGCATGACATAAAAACAGAACTTTTCAGTCAAGATTGGGTCGGGAGCGTTCCCAAGTAGTAATTAAGCAGGGACGATGGATAAACCTCCATAATCAATTAATGAATAAAATATAGAACTGTTAGGAGTTGTTGATAACGCAGGATTACAAATCATGGCGTAACTATAGTATCAGGGACCGACGTGTCAGTTAGGCATTTTGAAGGTCGGTTAGGGCTCAGGTTAGGCATCATGATGGTCGGTTCGGGTAGAGGTCTAGAATGGCTTGGTAGCACTAAACAATATGGCCGTCAATGATAGAGGCTAGAGCGGTCTCTCCTACGGCGATCAATAGCCCAATATTTCCGCCAGCCCTCTGACCTAGATCGATAGCTCAATGTTTCCGAGATAATAATTTATTTGGTGCCGTAATAGAGAACACAAATTACGATTTCTCTTCGCACGTAATATAATTATAGATGGCCCATAAGAGATTATTTTCTGCTTATGGATGGCACTTTTGGCGCCGTATACGTGGCTTGTGTACTTAATTGTCATTATTATTCTCTAACTTACCTTATTGCTGCCTCTAAAACGCAGCATGAATTGTCAACGATTATTTAATTACTTTTGCCACCACCAAGAAATTGGCGGTCTGTCAACCGCGGATTGTTCAATAAAGAAAATATGGTAATCCCGAAGACTGCGTGCCTGCATACAAAACAATATGGTTGTCAGCCACTTAGCTAAAATACAGCGCTGCGACCTATCAGCCGATTTGCATGATACAATGCGCTCAGTAAGTAATAAACGCAAGATCTAAGTAAAAGGGTCAGGTTAATAAAGTTATAAATGAGGGAAAATATGCAGTAAATAAGTGTCAATATAAAATTTGAGGCTAAGGCCACAGCGCTCTATTTTAGCGATTTCTTTGGCGGCCATACTGTGTACATGGACAGGCACGCAGTCTTCGGGATTACCAATATTATTATTCCGAATTACTTACTTTCTCGGAAACATTGGGTTATCGATCGCAGTAGGTGAGGCCGCTCTATTCTGCCTCTATCTGTGACCACCATATCGTTTACTTGCTATCGAGTCGTTCTAGACATCTACCTAGAGGTTAGGATTAGGCGTCGTGAGGGTCGGTTAGAGTCAGGTCAGGTGTCGTGAGGGTCAGTTAGGCTTAGGTTCAGTGTCGTCATTCGGTCCCCGATACTATATTTTCGCCCAAATCATTAGGCTGCGTGTGTGACATTTAGAAAATCGATTTCGCAGATCCGGTCGACATCAGGTTCGGAATTCTGGTTTCAGGTCTCAACACAATGGGGCGCAGTGGTGTAGTGGTGGCGTCGTTGCCTTGAAGCCGGAAGGTTCGAGGTTCGAGTCCACATCGCCGCGTAAGGACCTTGGGCAAGTCCTTCACTCACAATTGCTCAGCGCTTCGGCGTGAAACTCCGATGTAGTGTCCGCTCTGCATTCGGGAGCGCCTCTGAGTAGTGAGAGCTTGAAGGGGCGCTATAACAAGTGCACATACAAACAATGAAGCACATAAATAACAATAATAATAATAAATAATAATATATTTTCTTTAATTAAATGCCTGCAAGACGCACTGCGCTTTACATTTACAGGTTATGCAGTAATCTTAATTAAACTTAACTACCAACTGAACAGACAGTTTTGTAATTACACGGCGCCAATGGCAGCCTACAAAGCAAATCCGCCCAACGGGGGCTCGAACTCACTACCTCTCGCACTCTTGGCCAGCGTGTTAACCACCACTCTACCTGGCCCCCATGCTAACTTACCGTTATGGTGATCCGTCAAGGCAGTTCAATGCGATGTACAACATACCATACTCCCAAGGAGCAAACTTACAGTCAAATTTCAGTCTTCTTACATACACCTCGTGGTTGAAAAACATGGCGGCTGGTAAGCGGCCCTTCTTCTTGCAGCCTCTGCATTGCGATGTATTCGTGCGCGCTGTTACCCCAATGACATTAAAAAAAGTCCCTCAGTAAACTGTAAAATTCGTAGAATTAGACAATTATTTAATTAATCGGAGATAATGGTTGTCGTATTTGCATGTTCTAAATATGCTTCGTTGTAAAATATATTTACTGCCCTACATATATATTAAGTTTAATTTTCCATTTATCCAACGCGCGTAATCAGGTCACGCATCTAAGTAAGTATGTAAGCAATTGACAACGATCGTATAATCTCAAAATTTCTACAGCGCTACTCGAAAGCCAAGCGTGTGGCACCAGCTTATTCACAAGCGCTGCGTTGAGTCAAAAGTGTTGTCCGTTAGAGTATTCCATGGTGGTCCTCCATAGAATCAGGGGCGAAAGAGATACTAAGGCTACTTATCAGTAAGATAGTCAATTGAACTTTATACTAAACGTGGTAAACATAATTATATAGGCCTACATATAAATACTTCAGTATTCTATTTGGACCCATGGCAGCGGTGGTGTAGCGGTTTGTTCTGTGCCTTGTGACAGGAGGTTTGCAGGTTTGAATCTACCCCAAGCCACCGCGTAGCGACGTCGGACATGCAGGTTGCTCGCCCAGAATTGTCTTTGAAGAAGGCAATGGGAAACCACCTCACTCATCTCATGCTAAAAGGTGGCTTTAAAGCCAGTGACAATCCGGCAGAAAACTCATCATCATCATAATCATCATCATCATCATCATCATCATCATCATCATCATCATTTAAACCTTTGGTTCTGTTTTGAACCAATTTCTGCTTTTTTGGTCATGCATCGAAATAAATTAGCCTACGTCGTCATCAGACTGCTGGACTAAGTGAAAAATAAGACTTAGTAAGAAAATACTTTATTGGACTTATAGGAAAATGGTGGGTGGGTAGATGAATGAAGAAATGATTGAGCAAAAGGACGGACGGATTGGTGGCTGGATGGGTGAGTTGGTGGATGGATGGATGGATTGGATTGGATTGGATTGTGGGTGGGTAGATGAATGAATGAATGAATGAATGAATGAATGAATGAATGAGTGAGTGAATGAATAAATGAATAAATGAATGAATGAATATATGAATGAATGGATGGATGGAAGGACGGACGGATTAATGGATGGACGAACGGACGGAAGGACGGATTAATGGATGGACGGATGGACGGACGGACGGAACGACGGGCGGGCGGGCGGCAAGTGGGCGGATAGATGGATGGATGGATGGATGGATGGATGTCAATAACTTAAACGCATGCTAGATATAAACATACGGATTGTACATATACGCACACTTACTTATTTACTTTCAAACATAGAGGTCTCCGTGTGTATAATTTGTACTGGTACAATGACCTCTGACCGACAAACGACAGAGTCTTGGCCTCGGCCGGTGTCATGGGCTAAAGGCTAAGCTAAGAATGCATCCTATGAGGAAGGTGCTGTGGATGAGAAAGAACTTCAAAGAAGGGAGTAATAGACAGCGTGAACCCAAGATCAATCCACACAATTCAAAGAGCCTTGGCGTGAACCATTTAGGCTAGTGGCAGGCATGCCTGTAGGCTATCACAGACCCGTGGGTCCGCCATTGTTATATGAACGTGTCATATAGATACAATGATAGTAAATAAATTGTAAATAATTTCGGCGTATTTTTTAATGAAGTACACTAAATACACAGGTCACTTCGTTGCAACAGGCGGACGGACCAACGGGCGGGCGGACGCACGGACGGACTGATTGACAGATAGTTAAACAGGCAAACAAACAGAGAGTCAGTTACATAAAGGGACGGACTGATAGGCAGACAGACAAACCTATACTTAGTCACGCGGCCAGACAGACAGTAAGAGAGTCAGACAGGTAGACACTACTAGACACACAGGTAGATGGATGCACGGACGGACGGACGGATGGACGGATCGATAGACAGACACTCAGACAGTTAGATGGTCACACAGTCACAAGGCCAGACAGGCAGAGACAGATGCATGGGCGGACTCTTGTCCAGCAGGTGACCCAGGCCAGCCGGTCGCAATTGGCGGTCAAAGTATACACAGGGTATTCCCGCCACTGCTTTCAGCTCTTTGCGCCTAACTGATTCTTATCGTAGTCCGAGGATGTCTGGCTTCAATCATCTCCTTCCCCTCACAGTCGGCCTTTCCCCAATCGGACGATCCTCCCACTCTCCTAGATTGACTGGTCAGTATATGACTGGGCTCAAATGGCACCCGCTCTGATTAGGTAATTAAGCCCACGAAGTAACCTGTAGTTGCCAGGATTAAGTCTCTTCATCGTCAAGTAAGGGTAAACCTTCCACAGGCGCTCGTAGAAGCCAGGCCATGAAATTGGTAGGGTAGAATGCTTTGTGGTAAGTTTATTCACAATCTGTTGGGAGAGTGTAGACGGTACCTGCACAAGAATGTCTGGTATTCAAGATTAGCGTCAAAGAGCGATGAGTCAGAGTTAATTCAATTTTTAGATCAAAAATTTCGCTGACGCAATGTTTCTATTTTCGATGTTGCTAAATAGGCAAGACGCTAAGTCAGCTAATTGGGCTATGAATATTAATTAGGATTGCTCTCTTCCTATTATTTTGTCCTATACAATATTAGATAAGGCCCCTTTTGCAATGAATACTAATTAGGTCACGTGACATTTTGACGCTTCATAATGGTCGGTGTCCTAGATCGAGATGAATGGGCATCGTGCAAGGACATTAGGAACATTTTAAGCATCTGGTGTTGAAGACGCACCTAAGGTGGATGATTTCCCCAACGGAGAACAATGACTGAAGGCGCACGATCTATTTGAACGACGGAGTGAGTGAGGGTACTTAAAATATATCTCTTTTTTGTAAATTGCATTCTCTGAATGCAGAGACATTAGGACAATTTTAAGCGTCTGGCGTTGATGACACACATGAGATGGATGACCCCGACCACATAGAACACGCCACTCAAAGCCTGCGATTTATTTGAGCGTGGATAGTGAGGAGCGAAAGATTGAGCAGGTCTCTTTGTAACAACGAGATTGTCTATGTGCAACGATGTTTGATTGGCTCGGTATTAAAATTCATAGTTTACGATTGTAGCATGATACCTTCCCTCAAAAGACACCCATGGCCTGAGCAACAGCTGAAATATTTGTCCGGATGCAGCGGTGCTAGATTGGTTTTCTAGACTAATTAATGTCATATTTTATTATTGTAGCATGATACCTTGCCTCAAAAAAGCATCAATCGCCCGAGCAATACCTGTAACTGCGCCACTCAAAACCTCGCTATATATACCGCTTGCCTTCTGTGTGTTGGGAAAATACTTGTGAAGAATCGTTGACTTCAGCAGAAGATCCGTTCGACCGAATACTTTTTCACGGTAAGACCGTTTGCAGCAAAAATGGTAGAATTCTTTCAGTGTTTTTCTTCCTCCTGAAAATCTGCTCTTTAATTATTTTGAGACTGAAGATGCCTCATTGTCTGATTTCTTTATCCGATAGAGATCGTGTCGCCTGTATTGTTTGACATTTTAATTGGTCACTTACTAAGCTTCCTCTTCTTTTCCAAGAGTTTAATGAAGTCCTTTGGTGACTATGACCGTCGACCTAATACTTACTAAGTGCTTTCGTCGGCAGAGGCCTGTCAGAATCGATCCCAGTTTGAGCGACAGATAGAAAAGGTTGGTTTGGAGGCGAGTGGATTAGAGATGCTATTTAAAAAATGACTCAATGAGGAAGAAAATTATATCTTTTGCAGCAATTGATTCCATTATTAAATCAATATTGTCAAAAGCAATGCAGTTCAGAATTTGCCATAATTTCAAAAGCAATAGAAAATTTAGTATGCGGACGTTTCTGACGGTTCATCCCCTGACGGTTCATCCCGGACGATTCATCAAGTGGACGGTTCATCCCCAGACGGTTCATCCAGGGATGAAAATTTAGACACAAGAACACTTAAGCCTATGAAACTCGGAATTAGGCCTACGCCTACATAGATTTATTAAAAATAACAAATTAAACCCGTAAAACGTGGAATTAAATCAATTTAATAAAAGAGCACTTAAAACTATAAAGCTTGAAATTAAAAGCTCTAAAGAGATGTTATGCTAAGATAACTCGTCAATAGGTTAGTTTGAAATGTTAATTGTGCGACAAACTTGCAGTTGCACGAAGATAATATTATAATCAATTTATTCGCCCTTCTGTACCTCACTCAGCAGACAAAGTCACAATATTATTTCCTGACACCAGTTTCTTTGACTCCCATGGTCATTGGCATTTGTACTGTGGCGTGCAGACATTTGAACAATGGCCAATTGAACGTACAACACCTTAAAAGGTGATGATGGAACAATAGAACAGGTGACAACTCACTGGGACGTCGTTGGCCTATTACCATGCCGACTAATAAACAATTCATGTTTTATACTATATGAACCGTTCGGGAATGAATCGTCCGGAGATGAAACGTCCGGGATGAATCTTACTACAATCGAAAACTTGTTTGGCTCACAATATGTACACATCGCACAATAATTTTTATGGGATTTGCATTTTAGAGCCTCTTTAAGTGGTTTGAAATCAATGTTCAGTAGATATTTTGCTGCAATATGGCAAAAAGGATGTTCTTGCATTGTCTTAATATTTCAGATGAAGACATTCCTGATGCTCGTGTTCTGCCTTCTTCTGGTTATCCATGGTAAGACAGCCAGCATCGCAACATAATGAGCACAAAACCGTCGTATATACGTCGATAACTTTCATTCAAAGAACAGTATACTGTGTTGGGAACGCTGTTTTACTATATATATAATTTTTGGCATAAAAATAGCAATTCTTCAATTCAACTAGTTAAAATCTCATGAAACTTACTATGTATTTCCCAGCCCAAAAAGTTGATGACCTTTTTTTAGTCATCAGTTGGAAAAGTGCATGGGGCTAGACCCGAAAAATAGACCATTAGCACGGTCAAAAACATGACAATGGGCTTCTTGGAGGCTTAGCCCCTACCCCTGATAAACTCCGCCCATGGGTATCTTCAACTAAATTTCTGATAAACTCCGCCCATGGGTATCTTCAACAAAATGTCTAGGTGTCTACATCGATCAACACCTGAAATGGAAAACACACATTTTTGAAATTAATAACAAAATCAAACAGAATCTTGGCATCATAAAAAGAGTACCTTACCATCTCCCCCTCATAACCTACGGGATTTCTATTATACTCTCATACATGTATATCCATATCTGACTTACTGCAACATGATCTGGACTTCTACATATGACTCTCATCTTATAGGTATAAAGATCCTTCAAAAAAGATAATACGAGTTATAACTAAATCTTTCCCCAATTCGCATACTAGTCCATTATTTTTTGAACATAAACTCCTAGACATTAATCAAATCAAATTCCTACAAACTTGCATTTTCATGTATAAATGCATTAATAACCTCCTCCCATCATCATTCTCATCCTATTTTGATCTTGTACCGCATCAAATTTTCACTAGAAGCAACAATGATTTCAGATCTGTGTTTGCAAGGACTAATGTCCGTTGGTTTACGCTTAGGGTCTAGGGCCCTGTTAACTGGAACAGTCTTCCCCAAAAAATCCGTACGGTTACATCCCTTAGCCATTTTAAAACCCTTGCACATGCACAATCACTAATTTATATCACTAAAACTCAGCTTTATGTTTGTTAGTTAAGTTGTAGTTAAGGATTTTATATACGTAGCTTCTACTGTGTAAATGTTATACAGTCATAATAACGTCTATTCCCCTTGGTTAATCACACCCACCATCCTGTTCGCTTATTCCTGGCATATAGGTCCCCTGCTAAGCGGGACTTGTCGCTTCTGGAGTGCCTATTGCTCCCTAATCTATCTCATAACTGCTTTGCCAACGAACTAATAGGCTACTTTAATTATAACTTGTGTTATACCATGTTCTGAATAATAACGTTTATTGTGGGGTCAATAAACAATTTTGAATTGAATTGAATTCAATATTTATAATCCAATTATATAATATTTTACTTGATGGATGAAGCAAACGATTTTGTTACTTGGGTGATTGTTTCAATGCGTGTCTTGTACTAAATGACGATTGCAACCGTTTTATATGATATTCTGCTTAGTGTATCAGTATCATTGTAGTGCGCGATGTGTCCACGGACCAATGCCTTGATGATTACTACAAATGTTACGGGAATTGCGGAACTTCTAAGTCATGTATATTTAATTGTGAGTGTTTGCATTTGCCTCAAAATGGCTTTTTTCATTCCACACGTGTTGATGATTCCGATAGTGACAGAGCCTGCAAAAAAGATGACGAAGCTGAGAATGAGAAAAAACGATAATGAAGACAATGATGACGATGGTTAAGATGATGATGATGATGATGATGATGATGATGATGATGATGATGATGATGATGATGATGATGATGATGATGATGATGATGATGATGATGATGATTACGATGATGATGATTATGATGATGATGGATGATGATGATGATGATGATGATGATGAGGAATAGGAGGAAATATGATCATGTTACACCACTCCTACGCGACGTCTTACATTGGCTACCTGTCCCGTTCCGAATTGAGTTCAAGCTCAGTTTGCTGGTCTACAAATCGCTTCATGGGACAGCGCCTGAATACATCCGCGAGTACTGTTCCGAGACCCATTCCTCCGCTTCCGGGTTGCGACTCAGGTCGCTTGGGAAGACCGACCTTCGTGTACGGAGGATGAGGACACGTTTCGGCGACCGCGCATTCTCGGTTGCTGGTCCCAGATGCTGGAACAGTCTTCCACCGGACATTAGATTGGCCGCCTCAGTGGACTCTTTTAAAACAAAGCTTAAAACTTATCTGTTTGCCAAGGCGTATCCCGCAGTCGGCCGTTTGTGAGGCGCCCTTGTAGCGGTATGGCCGCGTTACGGCGCCATATAAATTGTCATTATTATTATTATTATTATTGATGATGATTACGATGATGATGATTTTGATGATGATGATGATGATGACGATGACTATTTTGTTGTGGGATTGTTTAGTGTGTATCATTATACTTCTCTCGTTTTCATTTAGGTATGTACAGTCTATCAGGTTACAATGCTTGCCTGCATTCAGGGAAATAAACCATGCATGTCAATACTGGTAATCATATTTAAGTCGATTATTATTTTGTTTGCAAACACGTGATTGTATTCGTGCGCGCTTAAGTCTGCTTTGTGCATTGTGTCTAATCGTGCTTGCAAACAAGAGGACATAATTCTCTGCATGTATTTTTACATGTATTTTAAATATAGCCTATGTAGCCTATCTATCATGCATGTAATACTACGCATGAGCATATGAAGCAAAATATATTTCATGAAAATGTTTATACAATCCCGATACAAATGTAGTTTGGATAATTGATCTCAAAATATCACCAGTCCTGTAGATTGTTTTGGCATTAAGAAAGTATTTTGAGGATCCTTAGGCAACCATATTTCTTCAAATTGGCATATTCGATTTTTCGCTGATGTGTCTAAGTTCTAAATGCTTTAAACCCTAACCTTAGATCCAGTGCATGATAACATGTTAAGTACCACTACATAGCTCTCAAATGGTGGAGTTTACATAATTATTACAAATATCTGAATTTTATTGGATCCAACTCGATATAATTATGGATATTATGATTTGCATGAACGTATGTATGCCTGTAGGTGTTTTATGTTTGTATATATGTATGTATCCAGGTACGTATGTGCATATGTAGGTATACATGAATATATGTATGCGGGTATGAGTGTATGTATGTATGTATGTACATGTATGTATGTATGTATGTATGTATGTATGTATGTATGTATGTTTGTATGTATATATGTATGTATGTATGTATGTATGTATGTATGTATGTATGTATGTATGTATGTATGTATGTATGTATGTAATTTGTATGTATTTATATATGAGTGTGTATGTATGTATGCATGTATGTATGCATGTATGTATATTTGTGTGTATGTATGTATGCATGTATGTATGCATGTATGTATGTTTGTGTGTATGTATGTACGTACGTATGTATGTATGTATGTATGTATGTATGTATGTATGTATGTATGTATGTATGTATGTATGTATGTATGTATATATGAATGCATATAATTATATGCATGTGTGCATGTATATGTAGGCATGGATGTATTTATGCCTGCGTGTATTCATGTATGTGTGCATGAATGTGTGCATGTATTTAGGTAGGCCTATGTACGTGTATGTAAAATTATGTGGACTATCATACGTATGCTAGAGTGTAATAAGGTAGTCCTGAATTTATTCTATGTTCTTTGGTTCTCACCATCTTACACCTTTCCAAATAAATAAATAAATAAATGAACATTCGAAATTTTGGCTTTTAGGAAGATGGCCCTGCGTGAGACATGGTACGTAGGCCTATAGTTTGCAAAATGTAGGCATCGCCGATACTAGACGGAGTTGAGCTATTAAATTATCACAATGTATTCATTGTCTAAAATATCTGCATTGCAATGTAATTCCATTCTTTTACCTGCTCGTCCAGTGTTTGAGAATTAGGAATCACACTCGACTGAACACTTATAGGCTACTCTCTCTAAGCATCATTTGGAATTCAACTCACTGATCATTCGTTTCATCACTTATACTTTGTTTGAGCATAATTTCGAAATCAACTCACACATTAAATTTTGAGACACATCAAACGAACCGTCGCCCCGTCATAGCCACCACAACTGCATTCATCTGCTCTCGTGCAGTTTACTTTAAAACGCTCCTTGTGGGTCAGCTCAAGCTGCAACTGTCCCCACCAGTCAGTCTAAAAATTAATAATAGCGCTCCTTCCACTAATTCCGTGACGATGCAATGCCTACTAAAAGCAGCAAATTCTGAATGAAAATCGTATAAAAACTATCAATAAACTTTCAAAATAATACGAAAATGTTTCTGTTGGCTAGTTTCAGGATGGAAGAACCGCGTTCGGAGAAACACGTGTTCAACATATTGCAAATTTGATATTCAGACAAACTCCAAAATCACTTTCATGATTAAATAGAAATTAAGTTTATAAGTTGCATATTATTCTCGAATTCTGGTGTTTAAAAACAAAATAAATGAAGCATTCTAAATAATTGGCAGCATTGTTATTTGTCATTGCTTAATTCGTAACATTGTGTCTTAATCATACTAGCTAGGCTCATTGCCCGTTTTCTCCGATTCTCTCACATTTCTACATTTATAGCTGTATAACTTCGATGGTTCCTACTCCCAACCTGCATTCAATAATGATATATTTTGGTCCTCAAGTCTCAATTGGATCATGCCTCGAAGTATATTTCAACCTTACACTAAGCCCTAAGGTCGGAATAAGAAAATGTGAAGGCCATGCTCAGTAAAATCGCGGGGCCCCAACACTTACGAATCACTAAAACACAAACACACACAACAGGGCCGAATAAAGGCCAGTGCTGTCCCGAGTGCTATGATACCTTCCAATGGTCCTTTTGCGAGAACCCACCGGTCCGCCACGAATAATAATAATTATTTATTACACCGGGTCTCGAGGCGGAATGAGGAATGTTCAACATGCTAAATTTATGTCCTAACATTTTCAAAAGTCCATGTGACAAAGCTATCGACCTGACGATGTAAGACTAAAGTCTGCTGTAGCTAATGACAAGAACCCTGGTTCTTCGCACTTAGCATGGGAAACCCACTGTGACACGCATCCAGGGTAAGAACTAAGTACTAACTGCTATAATAGAGGAGATTGCAGACTAAAGAAGTATTATTCGCACAGCAATTAGTGTCCCTTTTGGCAGGAACGCTAAACGCTACAATTGGATCAGCAGTAAAACAGAAGGAACTAAACGTCACAGAAGACGGGAGACTCTGACGGAAACTACGACTAATACCAAGAGCCATTTAGACTGGAGGCTACACGTTCCGCTCTACTGCTAAGGCTGTTCTATTTAGTCCTGGTTGGGTCGAGAGCGCTTCTGAGTAGAAAGAATACTCTGGAAGAGGCGCTATATAAATGTCTTAAATGAATTAATGAATGTTCAACAGGTCTTTTCGAGCTTTGATAACAATTTAATAGAATGGTTGCGCAGAGCGGCGCACAAGTTCAATATTGATTTTCAAGCAGACTTTCTCATCTTCTTCATCTTTCTCTCCTTCGTTTTCTCCTCTTCCGCCTCCTGCTCCCCCCTCTCTCTTTCACGTTCTCCCTTTCCTCCGTTTCCTTCTAAGTCGTCTCATTCTCATTCATACAAATTTAATTTCAGTTAAATTGCCAATATCAAAAAAGAGACTTATGAATCTTACAATCCTTTTGTTTAGGCTAGCGTGCGTAGCGAGATTAATGGGCGTCGGGCAGAGATATTAATAAAATTGAAAGCATCTTGTGTTGAAGTCGGAAGTAAAGTGGATGACCCCCTACCTGGGAGAACAATCCAATGAAGGCGTGCGATCGATTTCAACGAGGATGTGAGCGAGGGTGTTTATAAAACATGTGTGTCTCTTTTGTGAAAATTTAATTTGTCCGTATGCAGCGAAGATTTATTAGCAATAATATTATATTAAAAGTCATATTTTATGATTAATTTACAGCATAGTGCCTCGCCTCAAAAGACACCAATCGCCTGAGTAGCACCTGGAAGAGCGTCACTCAAAATTTCGCTATATATGCTGCTTGCATTCCGTGTTGGAATAATACTGGTGAAGAATCGTTGACTTCATCTGTAGATTCGTTCGACCGAATACTTTTTTCACGGTAAAAATGTTTGCCGCTATAATGGTAGAATTATTTTAGTTATTTTTCTTCCTGCTGAAAATGTGCTCTTTTATTTGAGACTGAAGATGTCTGATTGCTTGAGTTTTAATTGACCACTTACTGAGCTTACTCTGAAGCTATGGTAATTCGACCCGGATCACCACGGACAACTATCACGGACAACTCAACGCAGCGCTCGTGAATAAGCTGGTGCCCCGCGCTTGGCTTTCGAGTGGCCATAGTCGGAGATTATCAGGGGCTAAGGGGGGCTAAGTTCCCCCCCCCAAAAGACCAAGATTTAAAAAAAAATTACCGTGCAAATTGTTTCTTTTTCTTAGCCCCCCCAATAAAACTTTAGCCCCTTCAAGAACGAAAACCAAACTCCGCCCATGCGAGTGGCGCTCTAGAAATCTCGAGTTTGCGATTTACGATTACGAGCGCTTTTCTCAGCAAAAGCCTGTCAGAATCGATCCCAGAATGAGCGAACCAGAGAGAAAAAGCCGGTTTTGAGACGAGTAGGTTACACAGTGTTTAATCTAGTCCCCCTCCGCTGGGGGGGAATTGAGGTTTCTGGGGGGGGGGAGAGACAATTGAGCGTCCGAAGGACGCTCGTGAGGCGCGTAGCGCACTGAGGGGGGGGGGGGTAATGGGGAGGGGGACTTTCCCCCTCCCCATTACCCCCCTCAGTGCGCTGTACTTTTTCAGTGAACCATTAGAAATTTTTTGAATTTTCACATTGCAATGGCAGCATTTTAAGGTGTCATCTTAACAAAATTGCTGTACTTTTTCAGTGATCCATTAGAAACTTTTTGAATTTTCACATTGCAAAGGCAGCATTTTAAGGTGTCATCTTAACAAAATTGCTGTACTTTTCAATGACCCATTAGAAACTTTTTGAATTTCCACATTGCAATGGCAGTATTTTAAGGTGTCATCTTAACAAAATAGCAGTACTTTTCAATGACCCATTAGAAACTTTTTGAATTTCCACATTGCAATGGCAGTATTTTAAGGTGTCATCTTAACAAAATAGCTGTACTTTTTCAGTGACCCATTAGAAATTTTTTGAATTTCCACATTGCAATGGCAGTATTTTAAGGTGTCATCTTAACAAAATAGCTGTACTTTTTCAGTGAGCCATTAGAAATTTTTTGAATTTTCACATTGCAATGGCAGCATTTTAAGGTGTCATCCTAATAAAATAGCTGTACTTTTTCAGTGACCCATTAGAAATTTTTTGAATTTCCACATTGCAATGGCAGTATTTTAAGGTGTCATCTTAACAAAATAGCCTACCTGTACTTTTTTCAGTGATCCATTATAAACTTTTTGAATTTCCACATTGCAATGGCAGCATTTTAAGGTGTCATCTTAACAAAATTGCTGTACTTTTTCAGTGATCCATTAGAAACCTTTTGAATTTCCCCATTGCAGTGGATGGCAGCATTTTAAGGTGTCATCTTAACAAAATAGCTGTAGCCTACTTTTTCAGTGACTCATTAGAAACTTCTTGAATTTCCACATTGCAATGGTACCCTTTGAAGATGCCATTTTAACAAAATAACTCCATTATTTCAGTACTGATAAAAAGTGTTTTAGGATTTCAATATATATATATATTATATAATTACATTAAAAAAAATCTTTATGTATCGTGTTCAGCAGCTCAGTTCTGCTGTTGCTGGGTTATTCTAATGAATTGCTGTTTACATGAGTAAAAAAGCTGACTTTTCAGCACTGTAATCAGAAACTGTCAGCTTATCCTAGTTTCTCCATATTGCCCTGAGTTGATGACCAGTACACACTTGCCAAAGCCACTAGTCTTGTAGCAATGATGTTGTTTTACTAGGTGTTCAGATAATAGGACCAAAACATTTTGAAATTTGACAGTTTAAAATGTGAAGGATAGCACTTGATAGCCATTCAGTTGTAAAAAAATAGTATTTGTACAAATATTAACAGTAAATTATGCTAATTTTTCCTGGATTTTGTCATATAATATAACAGTAACTAATTACTACAACCATGTAGCCGTAAATAATATTACGGTATATTATTATAACAGTTCATGTAATGCAATGATGTAAACACTAAACAGCAACTAAATACTATTATCATTTTGACTAATTTTTCCGGAGATGTCATCTCTGTTTTTAGTGAGAAAAAATAGTGTTTATCTAAATATATACAGTAAGTTATATTCATTGCAACATGATAGTATCGTATATTATAGTAGTAAATAATGTCATTATAATCATATAATAGTAAATAATATCACGGTATATTATAACACTTCAAGTAAAACAACGATGAAAAAGTTACTAAAAGCCAATAACATTTTGTCAATTTTTTCTGGGGGGGGAAATGTCAATCCTGGGGGGGAAAGTTCCCCCCCCCAGAGACGTCTAGATTAAACACTGTATAAAGAGGAAGATGGCAGACGTGCTTATAAAAGACAGGACCGGGTCTTTTGAACAGAAAAGGAAACTCGTTGTTTGCAGCGATGTTTTATTGGTTTTGTAATAATTAAGATCACACATGCACAGTTGCATGCATAAATACATACATTCATACATACATATATACATACATACACACATACATACATACATACATACATACATACATACATACATACATACATACATACATACACACATACATACATACATACATACATACCTACATACATACATACATACATACATATGTACATACATACATGCATACATACATACATACATACATACATACATACATGCACACAAACACATACGTACATACATACATACATACATACATACATACATGTACATACATACGTACATACATACATACATACATACATACATACATACATACATACATACATACATACATACATACATACATACATACATACATACATACATACATACATACATACATACATGCACACAAACACATACGTACATACATACATTCATACATACATACATGTACATACATACGTACATACATACATACATACATACATTCATACATACATACATACATACATACATACATACATACATACACACACATACATACATACATACATACACACACACATACATACATACATACATACATACATACATGCACACACACATACATACATACATACATACATACATACATACATACATACATACATACATACATACATACATACATACATACATACATACATGTACATACATACGTACATACATACATACATACATACATACATACATGTACATACATACGTACATACATACATACATACGTACATACATACATACATACATACATTCATACATACATACATACATACATACATACATACATACATACATACATACATACATACATACATACATACATACATACATACATACATACATACATACATACATACATACGTATGTACATACATACATACATACATGCATGCATGCATGCACACATACATACATACATACATACATACATACATACATACATACATACATACATACATACATACATACATACATACATATGTGGCGTTCGTGCCCCTGCTGCCACATCAGACATACAAGGGGCGGCGAGCTGTTGGCTTCCCGGACGACCCATGAATTTACCAGGATCCTGAGTGTCGCCCGGGTCGCTAGCGTGTCTGTGTCTGCTGCTCATTCGACGGGACGCTACCGCGCCGTCCCCGTCCTCACTCTCGGCCGAAGTGGCCTCTGAGATGGTCGCTCGCGACAGGGTATCAAGCTCGGTCGCGTCCGAGTCTGCCTCGCCCTTGTCCACGGTCACTTTGGGAGTAACATCCTGAGCCTGAGGATGGCCGTCGCTCAACACAGGGTTCCTTGCTTCGCGGGCGGCAGACCCTCGCTTGGAGCTACCCTTCGCGGCCACGGGCCTTTTCCCCTGGCCCGACCGATCTCCTTTTCTCGCCGATGCTGGTCACCGGCGTTCAGCGATGCTGGTCACCGGCTTTCAGCGATGCTGGTCACCGGCTTTCAGCGATGCTGTTCGCCACGCCCGTACCCTCGTTATACCAATGCTGTTCTGCAAGCACGTAACCCACGTTGTACCGATGCTGTTCTGCTAGCACGTAACCCACGTTGTAGCGATGCTGTTCTGCTAGCACGTAACCCACGAGCTCCAAGAAACCTCGTAGCGGCGTCCGACACCGTCCGATCACGAACAGACCAGCATCGGGCCTGAAGTTGATGGACGTGACGGGGCCCTAACTACGGGTACTTTAACTTTCAAATAACCTTATCTAATGGAGCTAGACAGGGTCTTTAACGTTTCATAGAACTCTTGTATTAGTTAACCAAACGGACATTACAGGGACGGAAGACAAATGTAAACGGGGGCACCGAACCGAAAACGCGGACGATTGCAATCGACCGATACCGAAGCTGGTCTTTGCCGACACCAAGCAAAGACCAGAGAATAGTTTACCGAACCTGTACTGAATTTCCCTCGCGCCTTACTCGCGAGTTATCAACACTTTCACGGGCAACCAAGGTAAGACGAACACTGTCACACACAGTCTCAAACGATCGGACTTCAAATGGTAATGTTCACCTGACACGGGAAATGCTACCTAACGTGAGTCACACTTACTCCCGCTAGTTTCCCTGTAACTGTAATTGCGCGTCAGTCGGGCAAACTATCCTTCCCGACTGAACACGTATATCCCTGTCCTTACGCTGACAGAGTGTAAGGAGCTGCTTTCTTATCTGACAAGCCTCTACCCGGCTGCTTACGGGCGGCCTTACGTTAACACTTTTCCGGTAACCAATAGTATATGTAACAAGCACAACTGAGGCGGCTGTCTTCCTCAGACGAACGGGTCAACCACTGACAGGAACACCAGCAAACGTTATGTGACGCGACGTCAAACGTATACAACCACACCAAGTGTTGGCAATCAATCGGGGCGAGAGTCGCACAGGTCAACGCGAAAAACCTTCACTCAATGACGGAAGAAACAAGGCGGCACCAGCGCCCGGCGATCGAAGAGCCCTCGGACCGATACAACGTCGATCGAGGCGGACAGTCGAAAGCCTTCAATGCAGTCACAATGCGGTCGGTATGACCAAGCGATCAACTCACAAGGATTCAAGTATTATCTCTGTCGTTTGAACCAAGTATAAACGTGATGAAACACTGTAAGAAAAAGTATATATTCTCTGAGGGCGCTCCCCTCTACGCGTGTATTTATTATACCCGCAGACCAATGGAGCTGCGGCTTCTCCGATATTCACCGACTGAGTCTTATTCCCGCGGGTCGCCTTCACCGAGGTGCCGCTTTCAGGGAATTCATGCTGCTGAAGTTGAACCAAGAGAAAACTGAAGTCAAGACACCCAACGAACTTGAACAACTGGAACAGACAATCTCACACACAGTATTGTAGTATTCTCTTTCTGAAACCACGGATACAACGAAGCTCTCTGTATAAACGTAATGAATCAACCCACTTGGCGTGAACGTGGTAGGCAGGGCCCAGCCGCACTACCGGGTAAACGACACCAGCGTAATGTATAAAAATAAATGCCTTTGCAATATTTCGTAACTTTCACCAGGGGATTTCACCCTTTACACAAACGTTATCCCTCTCGCAGACCTACAGAGCTGCGGCGTCTCTGGCCTTACCACGTACCCCTGAAACGGAAGATTGAACACGGAGCGATCGATGACAAGGAAGAGAACCCTGACAGATCACTACACCAGCTCTCACAACCGCATACACTCAGGATCGCCAAATCATGTTCGAATGGCCAATGCCAATCCTGTAGAGACAGTCGAACACAACCGATTTAACTATGAACGAATTCACGAACACAGTACGTATGGAGTAGTCGGCAACTACTCCACGTTATAAGCAACGCACCGTACGGCAGGCTTTATTCCACCGGAATAACGCTGTCTGCACGCTATGGTTTGGCTTAAACGTGGACATTTGTCTTCCGCATGAAAAATGGCAATATTACAGGTAATCGTTAATCTCATACGAGCTTTGTTATACGTCGTCCTAGACGTTTTCTGAGGTTCGTACGTCCTCTTATACCCCTCCAGGGCCAATATATATGTATGTACGCCTATCAGGAAGGTTATCCCGACCCGACATGGGGTACCCTCGGCCAAAAAGTTATCATGTACCAAAGTGATCCCAAACGACTTTTACGTGTTTTAAACGGTTTGTAAACACTCTCATGGGTCTATCAATATTGTTTTTATACGCTCACATTAACTAATATTATGTCTTGTGGCATGTCCGCCACACATACATACATACATACATACATACATGCACACACATACATACATACATACATACATACATACATACATGCAAACATACATACATACATACATATATACATACATACATACATATATACATACATACATACATACATACATACATACATACATACATACATACATACATACATACATACATACATACATACATACATACATACATACATACATACACACACATACATACATACATACATACATAGATATATACATACATACATACATACATACATACATACATACATACATACACACACATACATACATACATACATACATACATACATACATACATACATACACACACATACATACATACATACATACATACGTACATTCGTTCTGTGATTTAATTGACTTATTAAGGCACCCTTCCATCTCAGGCACCGCAAAAGAAAAAAAGACGTGAGATTCATTGATCAATTTCAGAAATTCTGATTGTTTAGATGTAATTAACGTAGCTTTGATGGGTGGCCACTGGCTCCCGGCACCTAAGCCGAAGAACTAAGCTTTTAGGCATGGTCCGCCATGACAGAGCCACGGTAGCGTCGCGCTTCAACGTTACAGACTCAGTAGCGGCGCCAGAGGAGTAGGCGGGGCTAAGCCCTCCTCCCACCTAAGAAAGGGCGTTCGGGGCTAAACTCCTAAAAATGGCCATCCGGTTTTAACGTTTAAAACTGAAATATTTCGACGATGAACCCCTCCCTTTAAAATGAAATACATCAATGATTTCGACCGAATGACTTTAAAAAGGTCGACAGAAATTTTGGCTGATGAAAATGGAAGTTTTCCTCGGCGAGTATTCCCCAAAACTGAAATCTTGTCACCGTGGGACAGAGATCGCGTAGGTAAGATAGATGGCAACCAGGGAGGCAGAGCGAAACCAATGCATCAATTCGATGCGAGAAAGCTTGGGCCTCAGACAACAGCACAACACATCTCGCATGTAGGCAGAGACATAAACGAATTTGTGAATTTGCCCAATGAGTTGAGCAGCCGAGCGTATACATATATATATATATAGAACTAATCGTCCCAAGGTGAAGACCAGGCAGGATCGTGCGACAATGATCAATATTTCGACTTTCAACAAGACTTTCGCAAGAACAACATAGGCCAAATGATGTTTTTATATACAGGGTGGCCCAGCATAAATGTCCCGACTTTGCACGCGTATAACTTCGCCAATTATTGGAATTTATGCTGGACCACCCTGTACATCTGATAGTAACAGCCTCGAGAGATAAAAATAAATTTAAAAAAATAGAAAACTACGGTGTAAGGGTATACCCATCTTTACGAGTACCGGTACAAGGGTTAGGCCTGTCTCATTCACAGACAACAGCAAGTCAAATGCAAGTGCACAACTTCAAGCTGGAAATTAATTAAATGTGGAGTACCACACTGCCATAAGGCTCAATAGTAGGTCCTCTGTTATTCTTGATAAACATCAAGGACCTATGTATATGTGACCCAAAAGGCTAAAGTAGGCTTTTGTAGGCAGAAATCAATATTTACTTTATTCTTCCACTAGATTCCTCAATAGTAGGCTAGGTCATCTGTTATTCTTGGTAAACATCAACGACCTTTCCAATATAATATAATATATATACAGGGTGGGCCAAAAAAAGACCCCCCCTAGGTTTTTTGCCAATATCTTGACCAAAAGCAAGAATTTCGACATGAAATTTTACAGTCTTATAGACAATTCATATTTACACATTATGGCCAGATTTCACCAATATATTTCAAACGGAACAAAAGTTATGCCACTTTTAGGGAGTCCCCCACCGTTTTTTGTCGATTCAAAAACGAAGCGCAACAAAAAGTAGGTTTTTGCCAATATCTTGGCCAAAAGTTAGAATTTCGAAATGAAATTTTACAGGTTTATAGACAATTCATATCTACATATGGTGGCCAGATTTCATAAATATATTTCAAACAGAACAAAAGTTATATCACTTTTAGTGAGGCCACCCTACGTTTTTTGATGATTCAAAAAAGTTTAAAAAACGTAGGGTGTCCTCACTAAAAGTGATATAACTTTTGTTCTGTTTGAAATATATTTATGAAATCTGGCCATGATGTGTAAATATGAATTGTCTATAAACCTGTAAAATTTCATTTCGAAATTCTAACTTTTGGCCAAGATATTGGCAAAAACCTACTTTTTGTTGCGCTTCGTTTTTGAATCGACAAAAAACGGTGGGTGGACTCTATAAAAGTGGCATAACTTTTGTTCCGTTTGAAATATTTTGGTGAAATCTGGCCATAATGTGTAAATATGATTTGTCTATAAGACTGTAAAATTTCATGTAGAAATTCTTACTTTTGGTCAAGATAATGGCAAAAAACCTAGGGGGTCTTTTTTTTGCCCACCCTGTATATCCTGCAATTTGTACTATTCGCTGACGACTCCAATATCTTCGACTCACACAAATCCTATGAGGAATTATTCCGAATCATTAAATGAAGAACTTGTACTATAGTGTCTGATTGGTTCAAGGCAAGCAAACTATCTCTTAACTTGACAGAAACCAACTACATTCTCTTCTGCTCTCATCGGAAATCAACTCCACAACTGAGGGGAAAAGTTCATATAGACAATATCGATAGCACTTTGATATGATGCTCACTAACTATCTTGTTTGCTTCTTGGCTCAATAAAGAAATTGAAATTTAAATCTGTTTTTAATTATCGCTAACAGAAAGAACGGGGTCTAGGACTTTACCCCCCGGCCCATTACCCTCTGCCATTACCGCCCCTGCCATTACCCCCGGAGACAATAACCCCCTGCCATTACCCGCATGCCTAGATCTCCGCTGCCGTTTATCGCGTGCAGCGGTGAGGAGATGAAATCCGGAAAGGTGGGACCAAGAAAGAACGTTGTCAATCCAGCTAATATAGGCGGTCTGCCCTTGTGTCGATATCCCTCCACGTGACACAGCATGATGGCTTTTTCCACGCAATCCTGACTGTTAAATTATCCAATCTCTGAATGCACAATTATTTAATCTAGAGTTATACTTCCCTTCGCTTAGAAATGATATCTGGGGAGTCGGCCCATTTCCTCCGGAGTCGCATAAATTTACAATCAGCCAGTCCGCCACGTTTGATATCACAAATCAAGTTTCCAATCATAAAACATCAGTCGCCACCATTAATTTGACAAACTCCAGGACAATTTCCGATTCAAATTATACCACCAGTCTTCTGACTGTGTTTCAATTTCGGACCAAATTTGTCATTTGCCTTTCAAATACCACGATACAGGCAAATGATCTGGGTTGAGCCATGGCAATCCTGATTCGGAGACAAAGAGGTCAAGGCGACCAGAGGACCTAAGAGGACGCAGCGAAGTGACGGAAATGGGGCGAAGTATCTGATCGCACAGATACTTCGAAGCAAGACCCATTTGAGACTTCAGAGCCAAAATCAGGACTTTAAATTGTTTACGTGCCGAGAGTGGAAGCCAGTGAAGTTGTTCAGTCATGAATGTAGAAATGTGGGAGAATCGAGGAAGACGGGCAATGAGCCTAGCAACAGCATTGAGTACAGATTGCAGAGGAGCTAGGTGAACCTTAGGCAGGCCAATAAGGACAGAATTACAATAGTCAATCCGAGAACATACAAAAGCATGCACAATTGAGGTAAAGATCGATGATGAGACAGATTTGCAAATAGCCCTGAGACGCCTTAGCTGGAAGTAGGAAGAGCAAGTAAGATTGGCAATGTGCTCAGTGAGGGTAAAAGATGGGTGACACCTAGGTCTCGAACACTGGAGGATAAGTTAAAGTGAGGAAAAGTTTGAGAGAGCAGTGAGTAGTCGAGTTTTTGAAGCTGCTTAGGAGTGCCAAACCAAATCAACTGGGTTTTGGAAGAGTTCAAAGAAAGACGATTAGATATGGCTTGTTCAATTTAACTCAATTCAATTTACGTTTAATCAAGTCTTCAGTCTGGCAGAGCGAAGCCTGTTATAATTCTAAAATTAATTTTACAAATGATTTGTTTGCAATTTCAGTTCAAATGCAATACAAAGAAATATTGGGTTTGAACTAATAATAATGTTGTAGGCAAGAGGGTTTTTGAGGCCAGCCTGCTGTGGGTTTCAATGATGGTGCACGTATTGTGGATAACAAAATAATGGCAAGTTTGATCGATCTAAAGAGGAAGCTGGCAGACGTGCTTATAAAAGTCCTTTGTACAGAAAAGGAAACTTGTTCTTTGCAGCGATGTTTTATTGGTTTGATATTAAAATCACACATGCACAGTTACACACATATATACATACATACGTATATACGTACATACATACATGCGTACAAACATATATACATGCAATCACACATGCATACCTATATTCATCCTTCCTTACCTTCATATATACATACATGCGGGTCTAGGACTTTACCCCCCGGCCCATTACCCCTCTGCCATTACCCCCCTGCCATTACCCCCCGGAGACAATTACCCCCTGCCATTACCCCCCCACCATTACCTCCCCTCCCCGCCATTACCCGTTAGTTGCAGTGTTAATTATGCAGGCACTTAGTGCCTATTGACAATTATTAGGCGTGAACTTATAACTTATTAGTGTCATTCAGTCACTCCGAAATGAAGCTAATACCTGTTGGTGTAATCTAAGACAAGAAAATTTTCATCAATCCCGCTTTCATTTAAGCAAGAAAATTTTCATCAATCCCGCTTCCATTTAAGCAAGAATATTTTCATCAATCCAGCTTCTATTTACGTAAGAACATTTTCATCAATCCAGCTTCTAATTAAGAAAGAACATTTTCATCAATCCAGCTTCCATTTAAGCAAGAACATTTTCATCAATCCAGCTTCCATTTAAGCAAGAAAATTTTCATCAATCCCGCTTCCATTTAAGCAAGAACATTTTCATCAATCCAGCTTCTATTTACGTAATGACATTTTCATCAATCCCGCTTCCATTTAGGCAAGAATATTTTCATCAATCCCGCTTCTATTTACGAAAGAACATTTTCATCAATCCAGCTTCCATTCAAGAAACAGCATTTTCATCGTTCCAGCTTCCATTTAAGAAATTGTCATAGTTAGCTTCTTTTAGAACAAGGGTCGTTGTTTTGTTTCAGACATTACATTTCTAAACTCCTTTTATATGTTTTGTCTTCTATGTGGGTAATTGCGGGGTGGGGGTAATGGCGGGGGGTGGTAATGGCAGGGGGTAATTGTCTTCGGGGGTAATGGCAGGGGGTAATGGGCCTGGGGTAATGTCCGGATACCGAAAGAACGACAGATGACGGATCGTCCGAAGCAATAGCCAAACATGCTGACTCCTTGTAGCCTACTGAATCGCTTTAGTGCCTATAATAATATTTAATGTTCGACGGCGCCGTGCGATTTCTGGTTTTAATTTCGCTTATTGGATTGATGTGCTTAATCAAAGGAGATATTGATGAAATTCTAAGCATCTGGTATTGAAGACGAAAATAAAGTGGATGATCCCCACCCTTACCTTTCAGAACAATCCACTGAAGGCGTGCGATCGATTTCAAAGAAGAAGTGAGCGAGGGTATGTAAAAAATGTGTGTCTCTTTTGTGAAAATCAAATTTGTCTGTATGCAGCGATGATTGATTAGAAATAATTATATTAAAGTCACATTTCATGATTTAAGCATAATGCCTCGCCTCAAAAGACACCAATCGCCTGAGCAACACATGGAAGAGCGTCACGTAAAACTTTGCTATATATACCGCTTGCCTTCTGTGTTAGAATATTGGCGAAGAATTGTTGTTGACTGCACCAGAAGATCCACACGACTGAATCATTTCTTCACGGTGAAGGTAATTATTATCGTTCGACTACGTGTACATCGATGTGAAAGTGTTTGCTGCAATAATAGTAGAATTTTTTCAGTACTTTTTCTTCCTGCTGAAATTGTTCAAAATGTTCTCTTTAATTTGAGACTGAAGATGCCTGACTGCTTGATCTTTCATCGTTTTGGCATCGGTTTGGTATTGTATTGTATCGCCTGTATTTATGGCCCTGTGACCTTTTATACGACCAATTACTAAGCGCTTTCCTCAGCAAAAGCCTTTCAGAATCGATCCCAGTATCTGCGATCCCGAGAGAAAAGGCTGGACTTGAGGCGAGTAGGGTAGAGATGCTATTATTTTAAAAAGTCTCAATGACTAAGAAATTATTTCATTTTTAGCAATCGATCCCATATCAGATCAGTAGAATTAATGCAGTTTATTTTTTGAAATAATTTATATCGAAACTTGATTGGATTATAATTATGTGGGCCTACAGCGTAGGCTACACATAACACTTTTCATGAAATTTGCATTTATCGCTTTAGATCCTCTTTAAGTGCTTTGCAATCAATGTATAAGTAGCCTATGTGTATTCGTTTAATTCAATAAACGACAGTGGGGCGCGGTGGTGTAGTGGGCATGTTCGATGACCTGCAGCCGGAGGGTTGCAGGTCCGAATCGACCTCAAGTCGCCGCGTAGGGACCTTGGACAAGTCCTTCACTCGCAATAATTATTGTTCATCGCTTCGGCGTTAAACTCTGATGCAGTGTCCGCGCTGCAGTCGGGAGTGCCTCTGAGTAGTGAGCCCGAAGAGGTGCTATAACATGTGCACATACATTAGCAGAATGTTATTCAAAAACATGTACTAACTATTTTGACCATAAGCTTTAAGCAGCCATAGCCTACTGTTAATTTTGCTAATGTGAACCTACAGCGTTCTGTCTGTTGTTTATTGAATTAAACGAATATACATATACATATACATAATAGCACCATAATTATTGACAGTATTGCTTCTTAACACTTGCATGTACAGTCAAAATTGTAGGGACATGCTTTCTCTTATGCCTACGACAGATCACGGCATACTATTTAAAAAGCTTCAAAATATGTGAAAACGTGGAGCTGAACTAAATAATTATAATTGGTTAAAGAGCTTCTTTAAGGATCGAAAGCAGCAAGTCATCTGCAATGGTGGTCTCTCAAAGCTAAGAATAATTAGATATGGGGTTCCTCAGGGTTCCAGTTAGGTTCTGTCAGCTAATTTTGTATAACCTTGAATGGTCAGCTAATTGTTGAGCGTACAGGTAGGCCAGATGACTGAGTAGCGGGAAAGTTTGCTGCGGTGCGGGCGTACGCCTGAGAACAAGAGAGACAGGGATAGAGAGAGGGACAGAGCGGCTGACGGAAGGATGTACGCTAAGAGTGAGAATGATAGGCTTGGGTAGGAGTGCCAGTCGTGTGTATTATAAGGCGTGTAGTGAGAGAGAGTTTGATAAGATGGCGAAGTTGTCTTAACGTTGAGTTGTTTTTATACAGTGATTGTCGTGTCGTTTATGTTTCCTTGCGATTGATTGGATTTTTAAGAACAAAAATACGAAGAAACTTGTTGTTTGCGTAACAAAGTTAAAGAACTGTAGATAGGCCTACTTACAACTAGCCATTAGCTACCGATTTAAAGTTAAGTGATAGGATAGGCTCACAGGTTCCCTACTCTTTTTAATATAATTATAGGCTCTAGATGATCTTCCAAATGCCCCAACCCTACTAAAATATGAAATAATGCTAATAAGTCATATACTGATCTGCTTTATCTTACGAACCAGGAATTGTATAAAGTAACTGACTGGTTCTATGCTAATAAACTATTCCTAAATCTAACTAAAACTAATAATTATCTTATTTTGCTTCATCGGAAAAAATTCCATCTACAATCAACGACCTTGTTGTTTATGGAATCCCTATCCCTCGTGTAACTTCGTTTAAAGTTTGGGTAAGCCTACTTATCTTGATCAACTTCTAACGTGGAACGGTCATATCAAACACATCTCTCAAAAAGTAGCAATAAACATGATTGGCATCATGACTTAAATTGCTTACCTATAATTGCCCACTCAAACACGTCTTAAGTCTTAACCTATAGGTCTATTGCTCTCATAATTCACCCGTACCTTACATGTATACGATAATAATGGTCTGGGAGGCTGGGCCTCGACATACTCTACAAGGCTGGCAGGATTATACTAAATAAGTTGACAAAAAGAGCTATGCGAATGATTGCATGTTTTCGGTAACCTATGCCTACTGATGAAGTATTTAAATTGCACCGTGTCCTTACTGTCGAACACAATAGAATTTTGCTAACTAGCTAGGGCTGCCAACTTTTGATTTTGCCATTCCGGGACGCTCGCGATCACTGAATCGGCCTACACACTGTCCACATCACTGTGCTGGCCTACATGCAATTAACGTTGTCTCAGATTAATGTATACAGTGTACAATGTACAGTCTACTGAATAATTATAGTCGTTAATAATATTATTGCAGTCATTTCATCAAAAGACAAATTGGTCTAAATTTAAAGCCAGATTCAGCTTCAATTAGGAATTAAGATTACGTGTATAAAATTTCGGGTAACTTAGGCACTGAGAACCCAGGCAACAACGAAGATTATAAGCTATAATTATGCATTATGTAACTTATAGGCTATAATGCCTACATATTCACACAGATTGCTGCCTGTCATTTATCGGGTCTGCAACGGATAAGCAAGGCCTGGCTTTAACTTGTAGGCCCCTATTTGGCAGTACTGTTGCTATTGTCAGACCACAGCAGTAGAGTACGTAGTACCCGTCTAAAACAAGATGGCGGCTAATTGCTTTTTAATTGGATAATTGCTTCTTGTTCCAGAAAATGACCCCTATATAATTGCTTTTTAATTGGATAATTGCTTCTTGTTCCAGAAAATGACAGGTGATTCCTTTGATGTGATGATTAATGACTTTTTAATTGGATAATTACGTGCTTGTTCCAGAAAAGGAGACGGTGGTCGTCTTTTGATGTGATGATTAATGGCTTTTTAATGATAGGCTGTTTGAGAAACGAACTCGCACTCTAGTGGGGAATGTAATTACTGCTGACTAATGGCTTTTTAATGATGGGAGGTTGCTGTCATGCTTTGACGTCTAATAATAGCAATTATCTTGCACGACTGTTGATGGGTCCAACGAGTGATTACCACTATCAATCACATTTGACAGTAATTGCTCTACACATCCGGCGACCGGTCCAACGAGTAATTACGGCCGTCCATCACATTTGACAGTAATTACGGCAGAACATCCGCTGACCGGTCCAAGGAGTGATTATCACCATTCATCAAAATTGACAGTAATTACCCTATGCAGCTGGTGAAAGCACCAACGCATAACTACAGAACCGCACGCAACGCTCTAATATCTGTTTACACTTCTCATCCACCATGCATATTCCTACCCCCCACACACCTCTCACAAAACAACATGAACAAACATCTGTATTTGGTGATAAATTCGATTATTTCATTCCAGCCCAACTTAGAAACATATCAAATGCACAGCCAGCCAATCCATTTTCTCCATATTTTAGCCCTTTATACATTAGAAAAGCACAAGCTGCTCAACCTGCCATTCCAATTCGATGTATTTTACACTTCTATACCTTAGAAATCTGCTCACCCTTCCATTCGGTATTTGGTGATAAATTCATCTATTTCAATCCTGCAGAACTTAGAAACGTACGAGCTGCTCACCCTTCCATTCCGTATTTGGTGATAAATCCAACTATTTCATTCCTGCAGAACTTAGAAAAGCGCAAGCTGCTCACACTTCCATTCCGTATTTGGTTTTAAATCCGAATATTTCATTCCTACAGAACTTAGAAAAGCACAAGCTGCTCACCCTTCCATTCCGTATTTGGTGGTAAATCCAACTATCTCATTCCTGCAGAACTTAGAAAAATATCAAATGCGCAGCCGCCCATTCAATTTTCTCTATATGTTAGCCCTTTATACATTAGAAAAGCACAAGCTGCTCAACCTGCCATTCCAATTCGTCGCATTTTACGCTTCTATACCTTAGAAATCTGCTCACCCTTTCATTCCGTATTTGGTGATAAATCCAACTATTTCATTCCTGCAGAACTTAGAAAAGCGCAAGCTGCTCACACTTCCATTCTGTATTTGGTTTTAAATCCGAATATTTCATTCCTGCAGAACTTAGAAACGTACGAGCTGCTCACCCTTCCATTCCGTATTTGGTGATAAATTCGACTATTTCATTCCTGCAGAACTTAGAAACATATCAAAAGCACAAACTGCTCACCCTTCCATTCCGTATTTGGTGATAAATCCGAATATTTCATTCCTGCAGAACTTAGAAACGTACGAGCTGCTCACCCATCCATTCCGTATTTGGTGTTAAATTCGACTATTTCATTCCTGCAGAACTTAGAAACATATCAAAAGCACAAACTGCTCACCCTTCCATTCCGTATTTGGCGATAAATCCGAATATTTCATTCCTGCAGAACTTAGAAACATATCAAAAGCACAAACTGCTCACCCTTCCATTCCGTATTTGGTGTTAAATCCGAATATTTCATTCCTGCCGAACTTAGAAACGTACGAGCTGCTCACCCATCCATTCCGTATTTGGTGTTAAATTCGACTATTTCATTCCTGCAGAACTTAGAAACGTATGAGCTGCTCACCCTTCCATTCCCTATTTGGTGATAAATCCGAATATTTCATTCCTGCAGAACTTAGAAACGTACGAGCTGATCACCCATCCATTCCGTATTTGGCGATAAATTCGACTATTTCACTCCTGCAGAACTTAGAAACGTACGAGCTGCTCACCCTTCCATTCCGTATTTGGTGATAAATTCGACTATTTCATTCCTGCAGAACTTAGAAACGTACGAGCTGCTCACCCTTCCATTCCGTATTTGGTGATAAATTCGACTATTTCATTCCTGCAGAACTTAGAAACGTACGAGCTGCTCACCCTACCATTCCGTATTTGGTGATAAATTCGAATATTTCATTCCTGCAGAACTTAGAAACGTACGAGCTGCTCACCCTTCCATTCCGTATTTGGTGATAAATCCAACTATTTCATTCCTGTCCAACTTAGAAAGACACAAGCTGCTCACCGCTACCTTCGTAACTAGTGCATGTCAATTCTCACTAAATATTGTTCGTTTAAAGAATTTGCTATTATTCTACTCTTTGCCTGGTACACACAACTCTTTATCTTAAATATTTCACGTTTATTCATTACTTCTATTCAGTACTCTATACGGCATTTTTTCAACACGCTTTAAGACGAGCAAACACGCACAATTGGTCGAGAAGATGCGTTTGTTGCCTAAAGATACATACCCATAGTGTATAGCACAATAAAACGCACCCACGGGTTTGTGCAAAGTGATATATTTTATCACAATCTTCGTAACTATCACTTACTAGGTAGTACTAAATACTATGTATGATACTATTTGCACTTTTAAGCTGTGTAGGACTTAATCATTTCAATACACAGTCCACTACTGCTCTTTACACAACGTCAATTCTGCTGAGCAGAAGATATTGAGACCCTTCAGCAGAATGCGTCATATTTTTTCTTTACAAACTAGTCGATATTTTTAAAGTGGCGTTTATCACATATTCTCACTACATAAATTTTGCAGAGCAGATCGCCTCTCTATAGGAGCTATTACTTAGAGAGGCAATTCTTGAACAGGCAAGAATGTAATACACATAAGACAAAGGCTTTAAGAGTATATTTGCAAAGGCACAGGAATTGAACATTGAAACATACAAAATGGTAAGTATGATAGTTGTGCAAGCGTGTAGGACTTGAACTTTTCAAAACATTTCAAAGTCAGACGCGATCTATTGCCATTGTACGAATTCAAACTTGCAAATTTTACTAAGCATGAAATGCAGAAATTGCATGGGGAACGATGTACGATGCAAATTGTGGCGTGGGGAGAGGAGCACATTCTTCAGTTTGTGCAAACAAAGGTGCACATTGTTTGCAATATGACATTAATTTTGGTAAACTTAGGTTTGCAAACCAAGTATTGCATGACTTTTAGGGTTGAGTGTGTTAAGTTGGCGAAATATGGGATGGGGGTGAGTGTGCACTCTTGGCGTTTGTGCAAAGGGGCAGGAATTGAACATTGAAAGAGACAAAATGATAAGTATGATAGTTGTGCAAGCGTATAGGACTTATACTTTTCGAAATATTTCAAAGTCAGACGCGATCTATTACCATTGTACGAATTCAAACTTGCAAATTTTACTAAGCATGAAATGCAGAAATTGCATGGGGAACGATGTAGGATGCAAATTGTGGGGTGGGGGAGTGGAGCACATTCTTCAGTTTGTGGAAACAAACGTGCGCATTGTTTGCAATATGACATTAATTTTGATAAAGTTAGGTTTGCAGGCCGAGTAGTACATGACTTTTTAGGGTTGAATGTGTTAAGTTGGTGAAATATGGGGTGTGGGTGAGTGTGCACACTTAGGTTTTGTGAAAACAAAAGGTGTAACGCACATGTGATGAGTCACCGATTTCAGCAAAGTTCGAATATAACGACTGAAGAATACAAGTTAGGGTTGCGAGCGGCATATTACAAGAGGAATTAGGTGTAGCGAACACGCACAGCTTGGCCAAAACATGCGTTCGACACGTCGAAAACGCTAAGTTCCGATTTTTTTTTTTGACTGCGCATATTCGCGCGGCGACAGCACTCTTCGCGCGGCGGCTGCGGCGGCGCTGCACCTCGACCCTCACGACCGACTTCGACTCCTGCTGCGTGGCGACGGCGGCGGCATGCACTCCCAATCGATCGTGCTTTGAATCGTGCGAAGCTAAAGACTCATGCGTATTGCGGGTGATGGAAATTATTGAAAGAGCTGTGCCGGGGCGTATTCGACTTTAGCTTGAGCGATTCAAAGTTTGATCTAATTGTGCGCGCATGTTGCCGCCGTCGCAACGCCGCTGGAGCCGAAGTCGGTCGTGAGGGTCGAGGTGCAGCGCCGCCGCAGCCGCCGCGCGAAGAGTGCTGTCGCCGCGCGAATATGCGCAGTCAAAAAAAAAAAAATCGGAACTTAGCGTTTTCGACGTGTCGAACGCATGTTTTGGCCAAGCTGTGCGTGTTCGCTACACCTAATTCCTCTTGTAATATGCCGCTCGCAACCCTAACTTGTATTCTTCAGTCGTTATATTCGAACTTTGCTGAAATCGGTGACTCATCACATGTGCGTTACACCTTTTGTTTTCACAAAACCTAAGTGTGCACACTCACCCACACCCCATATTTCACCAACTTAACACATTCAACCCTAAAAAGTCATGTACTACTCGGCCTGCAAACCTAACTTTATCAAAATTAATGTCATATTGCAAACAATGCGCACGTTTGTTTCCACAAACTGAAGAATGTGCTCCACTCCCCCACCCCACAATTTGCATCCTACATCGTTCCCCATGCAATTTCTGCATTTCATGCTTAGTAAAATTTGCAAGTTTGAATTCGTACAATGGTAATAGATCGCGTCTGACTTTGAAATATTTCGAAAAGTATAAGTCCTATACGCTTGCACAACTATCATACTTATCATTTTGTCTCTTTCAATGTTCAATTCCTGCCCCTTTGCACAAACGCCAAGAGTGCACACTCACCCCCATCCCATATTTCGCCAACTTAACACACTCAACCCTAAAAGTCATGCAATACTTGGTTTGCAAACCTAAGTTTACCAAAATTAATGTCATATTGCAAACAATGTGCACCTTTGTTTGCACAAACTGAAGAATGTGCTCCTCTCCCCACGCCACAATTTGCATCGTACATCGTTCCCCATGCAATTTCTGCATTTCATGCTTAGTAAAATTTGCAAGTTTGAATTCGTACAATGGCAATAGATCGCGTCTGACTTTGAAATGTTTTGAAAAGTTCAAGTCCTACACGCTTGCACAACTATCATACTTACCATTTTGTATGTTTCAATGTTCAATTCCTGTGCCTTTGCAAATATACTCTTAAAGCCTTTGTCTTATGTGTATTACATTCTTGCCTGTTCAAGAATTGCCTCTCTAAGTAATAGCTCCTATAGAGAGGCGTTCTGCTCTGCAAAATTTATGTAGTGAGAATATGTGATAAACGCCACTTTAAAAATATCGACTAGTTTGTAAAGAAAAAATATGACGCATTCTGCTGAAGGGTCTCAATATCTTCTGCTCAGCAGAATTGACGTTGTGTAAAAAGCAGTAGTGGACTGTGTATTGAAATGATTAAGTCCTACACAGCTTAAAAGTGCAAATAGTATCATACATAGTATTTAGTACTACCTAGTAAGTGATAGTTACGAAGATTGTGATAAAATATATCACTTTGCACAAACCCGTGGGTGCGTTTTATTGTGCTATACACTATGGGTATGTATCTTTAGGCAACAAACGCATCTTCTCGACCAATTGTGCGTGTTTGCTCGTCTTAAAGCGTGTTGAAAAAATGCCGTATAGAGTACTGAATAGAAGTAATGAATAAACGTGAAATATTTAAGATAAAGAGTTGTGTGTACCAGGCAAAGAGTAGAATAATAGCAAATTCTTTAAACGAACAATATTTAGTGAGAATTGACATGCACTAGTTACGAAGGTAGCGGTGAGCAGCTTGTGTCTTTCTAAGTTGGAGAGGAATGAAATAGTTGGATTTATCACCAAATACGGAATGGAAGGGTGAGCAGCTCGTACGTTTCTAAGTTCTGCAGGAATGAAATATTCGAATTTATCACCAAATACGGAATGGAAGGGTGAGCAGCTCGTACGTTTCTAAGTTCTGCAGGAATGAAATAGTCGAATTTATCACCAAATACGGAATGGAAGGGTGAGCAGCTCGTACGTTTCTAAGTTCTGCAGGAGTGAAATAGTCGAATTTATCGCCAAATACGGAATGGATGGGTGATCAGTTCGTACGTTTCTAAGTTCTGCAGGAATGAAATATTCGGATTTATCACCAAATAGGGAATGGAAGGGTGAGCAGCTCATACGTTTCTAAGTTCTGCAGGAATGAAATAGTCGAATTTAACACCAAATACGGAATGGATGGGTGAGCAGCTCGTACGTTTCTAAGTTCGGCAGGAATGAAATATTCGGATTTAACACCAAATACGGAATGGAAGGGTGAGCAGTTTGTGCTTTTGATATGTTTCTAAGTTCTGCAGGAATGAAATATTCGGATTTATCGCCAAATACGGAATGGAAGGGTGAGCAGTTTGTGCTTTTGATATGTTTCTAAGTTCTGCAGGAATGAAATAGTCGAATTTAACACCAAATACGGAATGGATGGGTGAGCAGCTCGTACGTTTCTAAGTTCTGCAGGAATGAAATATTCGGATTTATCACCAAATACGGAATGGAAGGGTGAGCAGTTTGTGCTTTTGATATGTTTCTAAGTTCTGCAGGAATGAAATAGTCGAATTTAACACCAAATACGGAATGGAAGGGTGAGCAGCTCGTACGTTTCTAAGTTCTGCAGGAATGAAATATTCGGATTTAAAACCAAATACAGAATGGAAGTGTGAGCAGCTTGCGCTTTTCTAAGTTCTGCAGGAATGAAATAGTTGGATTTATCACCAAATACGGAATGAAAGGGTTAGCAGATTTCTAAGGTATAGAAGCGTAAAATGCGACGAATTGGAATGGCAGGTTGAGCAGCTTGTGCTTTTCTAATGTATAAAGGGCTAACATTATAGAGAAAATTGAATGGGCGGCTGCGCATTTGATATTTTTCTAAGTTCTGCAGGAATGAGATAGTTGGATTTACCACCAAATACGGAATGGAAGGGTGAGCAGCTTGTGCTTTTCTAAGTTCTGTAGGAATGAAATATTCGGATTTAAAACCAAATACGGAATGGAAGTGTGAGCAGCTTGCGCTTTTCTAAGTTCTGCAGGAATGAAATAGTTGGATTTATCACCAAATACGGAATGGAAGGGTGAGCAGCTCGTACGTTTCTAAGTTCTGCAGGATTGAAATAGATGAATTTATCACCAAATACCGAATGGAAGGGTGAGCAGATTTCTAAGGTATAGAAGTGTAAAATACATCGAATTGGAATGGCAGGTTGAGCAGCTTGTGCTTTTCTAATGTATAAAGGGCTAAAATATGGAGAAAATGGATTGGCTGGCTGTGCATTTGATATGTTTCTAAGTTGGGCTGGAATGAAATAATCGAATTTATCACCAAATACAGATGTTTGTTCATGTTGTTTTGTGAGAGGTGTGTGGGGGGTAGGAATATGCATGGTGGATGAGAAGTGTAAACAGATATTAGAGCGTTGCGTGCGGTTCTGTAGTTATGCGTTGGTGCTTTCACCAGCTGCATAGGGTAATTACTGTCAATTTTGATGAATGGTGATAATCACTCCTTGGACCGGTCAGCGGATGTTCTGCCGTAATTACTGTCAAATGTGATGGACGGCCGTAATTACTCGTTGGACCGGTCGCCGGATGTGTAGAGCAATTACTGTCAAATGTGATTGATAGTGGTAATCACTCGTTGGACCCATCAACAGTCGTGCAAGATAATTGCTATTATTAGACGTCAAAGCATGACAGCAACCTCCCATCATTAAAAAGCCATTAGTCAGCAGTAATTACATTCCCCACTAGAGTGCGAGTTCGTTTCTCAAACAGCCTATCATTAAAAAGCCATTAATCATCACATCAAAAGACGACCACCGTCTCCTTTTCTGGAACAAGCACGTAATTATCCAATTAAAAAGTCATTAATCATCACATCAAAGGAATCACCTGTCATTTTCTGGAACAAGAAGCAATTATCCAATTAAAAAGCAATTATATAGGGGTCATTTTCTGGAACAAGAAGCAATTATCCAATTAAAAAGCAATTAGCCGCCATCTTGTTTTAGACGGGTACTACGTACTCTACTCACAGCTCCTTCATAACGGCTTAGGCTACTCTAACACTCTGCCGCAAAAAGTATTGGAACCGGAAAACGATAGCACCTAGCACACGCACATTAAGTTTGGTGAGAGGGTAGTGAAGGTTTGAAGACTTCAACCCATCGCCATCCAACATATCCGACTATGAGCAAACAACGTGTGATCTCATGACATAGCGCCGAATGCAAACTTCATTGTTCAGCATGACGAGTTAAGTGCTCGAAAACAAGAAATTTGGTTCTGCGGATATCCACTACAAATTCCGGGACAATTTGGGATCAATCCGGGACACGGGACGCAAAGGGTCGATTCAGGGACTGTCCCGGCGAATCCGGGACGGTTGGCAGCCCTATAACTAGCAAATTTGTGTATAGGCTTAAATATGTTCAGAACCTGTTCCCGCGGGTCTTTAATAACTATTTAACTGCTGCATCTGTCCTAAACCCATATCCTGTACGCTCTGATGCGAATATGAGAGTGGCTTTTGCGATGAAAGAATAACTCTCATATGTTTTCATTCAATTGCGTTAGACCCCCACTTGGAACAGTAATTCACCCCTTCCCTTGCGTAATTTAGCCACCACCTCGCTCTTTAAAATTTCATTCTTATCTTATTACTCAGATTGCATAGTGCTCATTAAATTTATTAAACTTATTAATTTTAGCCAGTTAAAAATTATGTTTTATTGTAACTTGTGTTATTGCCAACTCTGCCAACATTTATTTCATTGCTACAGGTGACCCACTACCGGAACCCATGTTCCTTAGGGTCGTAATAATATTATTATTCTCTGATCCGTTGTTCTGTTTTCTGCCATAGGCTACTTGATTCTCGATGTCATCATAGGCGCGTCCCCAACCTTTGAGTGGTTCCCTAACTTTATTATTTTGGCTTCACAACTTTTAGGACGTGATTCATTTGTCCCCCCCCCCAAACTTTTAGGACGTGATTGCACCTATGGATGTTATATTATTGCTTGGGTTCAATAAAATATATGGCTATAGTTATGGTTACAGTAGATGGTCTACTTTGCACTGATAGCAACAACCGATGTTCTTGCTCTGTTATTTCAGATGAAGACATTCCTGTTGCTCGTGTTCTGCCTTCTTCTGGTTGTCCATGGTAAGACAATCAACATCGCAATAATTATTTGAGCACAAACCGCCATTTCTTTGTCAATTTTCATTCAAAGAACAGAAAAGTACTGTTGTTACTGGGTCGGGAACGCGAGAATTTCCTTTGCGCACATGTACTGGTCTGCATAAATAATAATATTTCAGAAATATGAGTATACGTTTCTAGGGTATTAATCACTGTCAATCCATAAGATGAGTGATCTTGTTCATCCATAATGATCAATATCGTTAAGAAGACAGAGCAAAATGCAGCCCTGCATTGGGGGAAATTCAACAATTTGAACCGCGTGGGGGACATTTAATGGACTCTAAAAACATTTCTTTCAGCTATTAGATTATGAGAAATTTGTTGAGATGACAGCTTACAATTTTACCATGTCAGTGTGGATAAATAAAAATTCTGAACGATGGTGGGGACACCTTTGAAGTCATATAGCACGATTTTTAGCACTGAACTGATGTGGCATTTCGTTACAATGTGAATCTATTACGCTACTATTGCAATGTGGAAATAAAAAATTAAACAAGAGAGATCTACTGAAGACTTAAAACATGCCTTTCGGCAATGAAATTATCATAATTTTTCAAATGACAGCTTAAAATGTTAAAATGTTTGAAAATTTAACAAGTTTCAACAATCGGATGGGACATTTCTGACGTCATAAGCCACGACTATCAGCACTGAAATGATGAGCATTTTCGTTAAAATGCCAGTTTAAAATGCCACCCATGTAGTGTGGAAACTAAAACCAAATTCTATAACGAGGAGGGGCATATTCCCCCCCAAACACTGACTTGCATGCGTAGTTTAATACCAAGCAATGGTCTAAAAATACACAAAGTAGATCTATGACACTGCACAGAATTAATAGTTTAAAAAATTACAAAATTATACATGCAGGGTGGGTTAAACATGCCAACCCCCACCCCTAAATACGACATGCTCCTGGGGTTTTTTCTATACGCATATGGCAGCAGCATTCAATTTTAAAATTGTTATAATCGTAAACACTTGACGTTTATGGCTATCGTAAAGACGAAACCTGTTTCTATAAAAAAAATAAACGTTGAATTTGTTATCCTGTTAGTTTCCTTTTCTTCGTTTCCTTCTGGCTGGAATTAATCCCTCGCTGAGTAGGGGTTTGTGACCCTGCAAAAGGACTACTTTCAATTTTCATGACTGCTATCGTTCATGAACAGACAACAAAGAAGAGCCAGAAAACGAGCTCTAGTTGATATCCAACTCATAGACCAAAGCAAGCTCAACTCAGAACACTCCTTTCCCACTACGCAGGAGCGACTGAGACATTGAGGATGAGGTGCAGATTTATGTTCGTGGTCGAACAGGATACAAGGTCACAGAACAACGTGAAGAAGGTTAGCTTATAGTTGGGAGTGGACTTGAAGGTCGATTATGGAATTTTCGAATATTTTACTTGTTGCTTGGAGTGTTTGTTTCAACGCGTGTCAGGTTCTGAATACCGACTTCAACCGTTTGATATGATATTCTGCTTTGTGTTTCATTGCAGCGCGCGATGAGTCGGAGATGTCGAAGAGGGATCAATGTGGTTATTATAGCGGCGAATGTAAAACAGGATGCAGAAATGCTGAGAACTCATGCTACGATAATTGTGAGTGAATCCATTATTTTGCCAAACTGGCTTTTATGATTAGGATTCTGTTTATATTTGCGCTGATTAAGGTTACAGAGTTTGTATTAGAGATGACGAAGATGAGTATTAAAAAAGATGGTGACTGTAAAACGACGATAAAGAAGATAACGGAGATGATGGTGAAGATGATGATGATGATGATGATGATGAGGATGATGATGATGATGATGATGGTGGTGGTGGTGGTGGTGGTAATGATGATGATGGTGGTGGTGGTGGTGGTGGTGGTGGTGGTGATGGTGATGGTGATGATGTTTGGACGACAGAGCTATCCGGAAATTATAAAATTTTAACCAAGAAGAGAGGCATTTATTCAACTCTCAAACCAAAAATTACCTCAATTAATTTTGACGACCGACAGCTTAAATTTTACCATAAGAGTGTGGATCCTGAAAAATTTGAACAATAGGCGGGGACACCTTTGAAGTCATAAATGATGATGTAACCGGTTGCGGTGTGTCAACCGGATTGTTAAAAAAGAGAATATTACAAAAATTATAAATTGTGGTGTTTTTCCTGGTTGCGCGCAATTGTCTGCACACATTAATTATGTTCTGCACGTTTTTGTTATTGCGCGCATTTGTCTACGCGCATTAATTTTGTCCTGCGCGCTTATGTCTCGTCACCGGGAGGATACATTTATTGCAGTCTTAAACCATGTCTCAAGTCTGTTGGATGAACGAAGTGGGCGGTTGGAGAAAGCTGAGTGAGGCCTTAGTATAACGTCGGTCAGATACATGTATTTGGGGCAAAATCCAGCTGAGCCTTGAAGATCAGAGTGAGGAATTTAGATTTTAGCCTATGTGAGCACGGATAGGAAGCCAATGGGTGGAGACAGAACGGCGAAAGACCCTGAGACAACCTAAATGAAAATAAGAGAAACGTGTGCTTTTTTCAAATGTGCTCAGTTAAGGTATTATCCTACCCGTAATGTAAGTGAGCTTTCAAGCGCAACATCCTGATCTCGCACACTTGACAAGAAGGAAACGATTGTAAATTTTTCAGAGAGCAGACCAAAATCTGCACGTTCAATGTTGATGATCGCAAGATTATGACCAGTAAAAATTTCGATGTCATTCAGGCAGTGAATTCCGTGTTCTGTTGCACCAGTCTGTGAATTTCCCCAAATGCCACGAATAGTCGCAATTTTCGGTCAAATTTCCGCTCTTGAATTTGCTGCAACTCTAGCCATTATTTAGCGTGAATTCAGAACTTTTTCGGGAATTTCTGCCATCCATAGTTGTTGTATCGAGTTAGATATTAGCATCTATATCCACTCAAGAAAAAACTGTCCACGGTTCACCTCTGAGTCTCAAAGTTATGTAGAAATTTTCGCCTCTGCAGATGTTCCTGAGCAAATAGATGCTAATACCAAACTCGATTCGGGCAAGATTATCGGGCAAATTTCGGCTCTTGAATTTGTTTCGAGATTCTCGCTAATATTTACAAAATGCTACCGTGAATTCAGAATTTTTTCGGGAATTTCTGCTAATCATGGTTGTTGTGAGCTAATATCTTAGTCGATTCGGGCAAGGTGGAACTGGGAGCTAATGTGGTGTACTAATGAACGTTGAACTTCAAGAAGTTTGGTTAATATTTTCCCGGGTCTACTTGCCCAAAAAAACAGACTTGCCCGAAGTTTGGGGGGCATTTGCCCCCCCTGGACCCGCGTCTCCTACGCCTATGGGTACACACCACGAACTAGTCCTAAGAAAAAGACTTGTCAATCGATCATCATGCAATCTGGCCCAAATGACAGCCATTTTCAAAATGGCTGGCCAATCTACATATTTTAAAGATCTCAGTTTCTATTTCACTTAGAATCGTCATCCTGGTGCCTAAACATACATTTGTGGAGGCGATGAATCCAATAGGGCCATATAAAACTTTCCATGGCCTCAGTGGCGGCCATTTTTCAAAATGGCCGAACATAATTTTTTCAATAGTCTATACCAGCATTTAATTCACTTAGAATTGTCATCGTGGCAAGGATTCCAATGGGGCCATCTAAAACTTTATATGGCCTCAATGATGGCCATTTTCCAAAATGGTCGACCAAACTGGAATTTTTTAAAATTTCTCAGCATTTAATTCACTTAGAATCGTCATCTTGGTGTCTAAATATCCAAATGTAGGGGCAAGGGCTTCAATAGAACCATGGCAGATTTTTCTATGGACTAAACGTCGGCCATTTTTCAAAATGACCGACCAAAATACCAAATTATCAATATCAGAACTTTCAGTCTTCTCAGAATCGTCAAATTCGTGTCTAAACATACATTTTAAGGGGTAAGTATTCCAAGGAGCAGACCTGCTAACCGGACCGGTTGAAGATGGGCAGCATGACGCGAGACAGACTCAGACAGAGAGTGGCGTCGTACTCTTACGGGCATTGAGCCCAATGATATTGATGATGATGATGATTCCAAAGGCCTAGGAACTCTTAAATTATGGCGAAAGATTGTGCAAACTTGGAGTGAATTCCTATCTTTGGGTCGGCCATTTTGTAAAATTGCTGCCATTGAAACGATGGGGAAATTTGCGAAGGCCCCATTGCTAGAATAGATCCATTACCCAAAAATGCACATGTTTATACACCAATATGATGATAATATGCGAATTTGAAGCTAAGATATTAATATATTCCTGCATGTATTTCATAGTTCTATTGGAATCTTTGCTCTTAATAAACATGGCGCTGATCGGCTTATAGGGTCTATAGTAGTTATATCACATTAACTTCTGTAAATTGTTAGGACATAATATTAGGACATAACATGTTGAAAATTGGTTTATCCGTCACTGGGACCGCTGTCATAAATCTGTGCGTGGTGGACCGGTGGGTTCTCACAAGTAATCCATTGACATGTATTATAGCACCCGGGACCGCACAGCCCTTAATTCGGCTCAGTTTGTGTGTGTGTTTTTTTGTTGTGATTTCGTAAGGTCCGGGCACCCAGAGTTCAACTGGCCTCCCCACTTGTTAATCGTACCTAGCTGCCGTATACCACATGTGAGTATGATTCGTTAAGCCATGCACGCATTATAATTATGCGTAAATTTTATGACGTCTGAGTCTGTGTGTGGAGATGGTGATGCATTGGATGATGATGACTAGAGAGATAAATGGAGAAATGTGTGTGTGTGTGTGTGTGAGAGAGAGAGAGAGAGAGAGACAGAGACAGAGACAGAGACAGAGACAGAGACAGAGACAGAGACAGAGACAGAAAGAGAGATAGAGTCATACATAAAGAGACAGACAGAGATAGACACAGAGAGAGTGGAAGAGACAGAGGGAAGGAGGGAGGAAGGGAGGGAGGGAGGGAGGGAAGGAAGGACGGAGGGAGGGACGGAGGGAGGGAGGGAGGGAGATACAGACAATGAGACAGACATAGAGACATACAGACAGACAATAAGACAGACATAGATACACACAGACAGATAAAGTGTAGAAACAAATTGTACAAATGCGAAATAATGACGCACTATTATAGTGACCCGATCTATCCGACCACGTGGCCCTATAAACACAGTGTTGCGAAGTGAGCAATGACAAATAGCATGGCTGGTATTTTGAATGCTTCTTTTATTGTTTTAGTTGTAAACACCGGAATTCGAGAATAATATGCAACTTGTAAACTTAATTTCTCTTTAGTCATGAAAATTATTTTAGAGATTGTTTGAATAGCAATTTCGAAATATGTTGAACACGTTTTTCTGTCGAATGCATCGTCAACGATTCCTCCATTCTAAAATAAAAAAAAAAATTTCGTATAATTATGAAAGTTGATCGATAGTTTTCATCTGATTTTCATTCAGTAGGCATTGCATCGTCACGATAGACGTGAAAGGCCTGCATATCAGCGGCGTTTTAGATCACGCACAGCACACAGCGACCCGGGATACTCACGGTATCCTGGTAAGATAGTGTCCCTCCCGGGTCCTGGGCAGCCAAAGGCTCTCGGTGAGGCAGGTGCTACCGAGAGCGAACGATTCGATCAGGCAGAGGCGCGCACGGGTGATCGAGAGGAAATATCACGCGCGTCGTCTGTCGGGAGTCGGACGCCACAAAATTATTGTCATCAGTGCAGCATCGCATCATAACAGTCATGCAGCTTCTTGATAAATTGATTAGCAGCAGCGACTCAATATTAGAACAACAATAAATTGAATGTTGATGTCAACTACAAAATAATCTGTAAAAATCGTTGGGCACCCTGCAATTCACGGGTCGTTAGCTTATTGTATCAGATATTCCTTTCTATCTTTTAAAAGCAATTCGGTACCCATTAAGTCTATCATGAACCTACATATTGAAATCGCCATTAATCAACCATTGATATCGAGCGTTGAAGAAAATCTTGATAATCATTTTAAGGATGGCTGTGGCCACGTAAAAGTCGCTTGTTAATAAACTCCTTTACTTGTTTGATGCAGATTCTAATGGCAATTGTCGATGTTTTCATTGACGGTTGAATAGATCGGACCGTTTATCTTTAAATCGCTTGAAAAGAAGAATTACATGCCCTGTTTCCGCTGTTCACAACAGCTGAATGGTGTCTCTTGTTAGGTGCAAAGATTCATCTAATATGCAGTTATTCGAGGCCGTTGCGGCGCTAGGGGGGGGGGACTACAAGTGCTTTAAAAGGTCATCCATATTTTTTCCATGTAAAAATTAAATATCTGCACGATTAACCCCATTTAGCCCCCTCCAAAAAAATTTAAACGTAAAGGTACGCACGAGGTAGGATCTATGCCAGACAGTTTGGCGGATATAACAAGGACCGCTTTCCAAGAATTCGACCAAATGACTAAAAAAAGGTCATCAGAAATATTGACTGCTGAAATGGAAACTTTTTTAGAGGTTTGGCCGATGACTAAAAGAAATGTCTCAAAAATATGGGTGACTGAAAAATGAAATTTTTCTCCCCTCAGATTCAGCCTATATCCAAAACTGAAATCCTGGCGAGGCCACTGGCCGTTGTAACAAAGGAAATGCCATTTACAAATGCATTACACTGCCACGACTTCAAAAGGTCAAACCTGCAGCCTTTGATGCCTTTCCTCATTTGCACGCCAAATTTGTCACACCAGAAAGTTTGGTGTACTTCCGCCAACTAGAGAGAAATTCAGGATCGACAATCTCCCGACATTGCCCTATTAACTATTATAACAATATAGTGATGTTGGGTAGCAGCAGCTAATCTTTTGTCATTTTCATTAAATGCACTATTTTGTATAGCGCTTACTCCAGGAGACTACTCAGAGACAGTGGTGTAGTGGGGCGGGGACGCGGGGGGACGCCGCGCCCCACTTTTTTTGCAAAATTCTTGCAAGATTGCACTTTTTGCTACAGTTTCTACTTCAATTTCCAGGCGTCCCCCCACTTCAATTTCCAGGCGTCCCCCCACTTCATTTTTTAGGACTACACAACTGCTCAGAGGCGCTCCCAACCTCAGCGCGGCCAAATAAAATTGTCTTAAAATGATAGAGGAAAGTATGAACAGGGCTCTCATTGTCAGAGGAATGCCGTTCCAGGTTGAGTGTCTTACCACCGAGCAAGCACGGTCCTACATCATAGTGGATATACCGTACAAGAAAATGGGACAAAGAGCAGACTTTGTTCAGTTGAACTAGGAAAGCGGAAATGGCGAGCACTGAGAGTAGGGCCACAGAGCTCACAAAGGCACTCATGAGCAAGGCCAGGCAGGCATCGCCAGACTAGAGTAGAGCTACTCTATTCGCTTCTTAAGAGGGAGCCAGTGGAGAACATAACGCATATTATCTGGAGATGTGGCGAAATTGGGGCTTTGTTACTTTTCTTTACTTTGCTGCGTTATGACTACATTTTGTTGCGTTACATATTTGAATCGTCAAAAAACAATAACAATATGTGATCTAAAAGTCTAAGCCTATATTTACTAGTGTTATTTATGAAGCGGTCCAGAATTCATCTGCTTTTACTAATGCTCGCCCTATTACACCATTCCAAATAAATAAATAAACATTCAGCACACAATTTTTCTTGTTAGGATGATGTTCAATTGTCCATGCGTAAGATATGGTAAGTATAATAACGTTTGCAAAAATGTAGGCATAAATGCTTGTTGGAGCTAAGCAAAGAAAATCATCACACTGTAATATGTATTCATTGTCTAGAAATGTCTGCATCGCAAAGTCTGTTATTCTTTTACCTGCTCTCAAGTTTTCGAGATTTACGCATCACATTGGACTCATAACTTACTTGCACTGAACATTATTCTTTCGAATTTAACTCACTCATCTGAGACGACTGAGATCTATCAGATGATTCATCGCCTGGCAATAGCTATAAAAGAATTCTGTGCATGCGTTCATCTGCTCTCGTCTAGATTACTGTAACTCATTCCTTGTGGGTCTCAACAAGTTGCAACGCTATCCCAGTCTAAAACGCCGCTGATATGCAGGCCTTTCACGTCTATCGTGACGATGCAATGCCTACTGAATGAAAATCAGATGAAAACTATCAATCAACTTTCATAATTATGCGAAAATGTTTCTTTTGGTTTATTTTAGAATGGAGGAATCGTTGACGATGCATTCGACAGAAAAACGTGTTCAACATATTTCGAAATTGCTATTCAAACAAACTCTAAAATAATTTTCATGACTAAAGAGAAATTAAGTTTACAAGTTGCATATTATTCTCGAATTCCGGTGTTTACAACTAAAACAATAAAAGAAGCATTCAAAATACCAGCCATGCTATTTGTCATTGCTCACTTTGCAACACTGTGTTTATAGGGCCACGTGGTCGGATAGATCGGGTCACTATAATAGTGCGTCATTATTTCGCATTTGTACAATTTGTTTCTACACTTTATCTGTCTGTGTGTATCTATGTCTGTCTTATTGTCTGTCTGTATGTCTCTATGTCTGTCTCATTGTCTGTATCTCCCTCCCTCCCTCCGTCCCTCCGTCCGTCCGTCCGTCCGTCCGTCCGTCCGTCCCTCCCTCCCTCCCGCCCTCCCTCCCTCCCTCCTTCCCTCTGTCTCTTTCACTCTTTCTGTGTCTATCTCTGTCTGTCTCTTTATGCATGACTGTATCTCTCTTTCTGTCTCTGTCTCTGTCTCTGTCTATGTCTCTGTCTCTGTCTCTGTCTCTGTCTCTGTCTCTGTATCTGTCTCTGTCTCTGTCTCTGTCTCTGTCTCTGTCTCTGTCTCTGTCTCTCTCTCTCTCTCTCTCTCTCTCTCTCTCTCTCTCTCTCTCTCTCTCTCTCTCTCTCTCTCTCCCTCTCTCTCTCTCTCACACACACACATTTCTCCATTTATCTCTCTAGTCATCATCATCCAATGCATCACCATCTTCACACACAGACTCAGACGTCATAAAATTTGCGCATATAATGCGTGCATGGCTTAACGAATCATACTCACATGTGGTATACGGCAGCTAGGTACAGGACACGATTAACAAGTGTGGAAGCCATGTCCAGTTAAACTCTGGGTGCCCGAACCTTACGAAATCACAACAAAAAAAACACACGCAAACTGAGCCTAATTAAGGGCTGTGCGGTCCCGGGTGCTATAATACATGTCAATGGATTACTTGTGAGAACCCACCGGTCCACCACGCACAGATTTATGACAGCGGTCCCAGTGACGGATAAACCAATTTTCAACATGTTAATATGTCCTAATATTATGTCCTAACAATTTACAGAAGTTAATGTGATATAACTACTATATACCCTATAAGCCGATCAGCGCCATGTTTATTAAGAGCAAAGATTCCAATAGAACTATGAAATACATGCAGGAATATATTAATATCTTAGCTTCAAATTCGCATATTATCATCATATTGGTGTATAAACATGTGCATTTTTGGGTAATGGATCTATTCTAGCAATGGGGCCTTCGCAAATTTCCCCATCGTTTCAATGGCAGCAATTTTACAAAATGGCCGACCCAAAGATAGGAATTCACTCCAAGTTTGCACAATCTTTCGCCATAATTTAAGAGTTCCTAGGCCTTTGGAATCATCATCATCATCAATATCATTGGGCTCAATGCCCGTAAGAGTACGACGCCACTCTCTGTCTGAGTCTGTCTCGCGTCATGCTGCCCATCTTCAACCGGTCCGGTTAGCAGGTCTGCTCTTTGGAATACTTACCCCTTAAAATGTATGTTTAGACACGAATTTGACGATTCTGAGAAGACTGAAAGTTCTGATATTGATAATTTGGTATTTTGGTCGGCCATTTTGAAAAATGGCCGACGTTTAGTCCATAGAAAAATCTGCCATGGTTCTATTGAAGCCCTTGCCCCTACATTTGGATATTTAGACACCAAGATGACGATTCTAAGTGAATTAAATGCTGAGAAATTTTAAAAAATTCCAGTTTGGTCGACCATTTTGGAAAATGGCCATCATTGAGGCCATATAAAGTTTTAGATGGCCCCATTGGAATCCTTGCCACGATGACAATTCTAAGTGAATTAAATGCTGGTATAGACTATTGAAAAAATTATGTTCGGCCATTTTGAAAAATGGCCGCCACTGAGGCCATGGAAAGTTTTATATGGCCCTATTGGATTCATCGCCCCCACAAATGTATGTTTAGGCACCAGGATGAAATAGAAACTGAGATCTTTAAAATATGTAGATTGGCCAGCCATTTTGAAAATGGCTGTCATTTGGGCCAGATTGCATGATGATCGATTGACAAGTCTTTTTCTTAGGACTAGTTCGTGGTGTGTACCCATAGGCGTAGGAGACGCGGGTCCAGGGGGGGCAAATGCCCCCCAAATTTCGGGCAAGTCTGTTTTTTTGGGCAAGTAGACCCGGGAAATATTAACCAAACTTCTTGAAGTTCAACGTTCATTAGTACACCACATTAGCTCCCAGTTCCACCTTGCCCGAATCGATTTAGATATTAGCTCACAACAACCATGATTAGCAGAAATTCCCGAAAAAATTCTGAATTCACGGTAGCATTTTGTAAATATTAGCGAGAATCTCGAAACAAATTCAAGAGCCGAAATTTGCCCGATAATCTTGCCCGAATCGAGTTTGGTATTAGCATCTATTTGCTCAGGAACATCTGCAGAGGCGAAAATTTCTACATAACTTTGAGACTCAGAGGTGAACCGTGGACAGTTTTTTCTTGAGTGGATATAGATGCTAATATCTAACTCGATACAACAACTATGGATGGCAGAAATTCCCGAAAAAGTTCTGAATTCACGCTAAATAATGGCTAGAGTTGCAGCAAATTCAAGAGCGGAAATTTGACCGAAAATTGCGACTATTCGTGGCATTTGGGGAAATTCACCGACTGGTGCAATAGAACACTGAATTCACTGCCTGAATGACATCGAAATTTTTACTGGTCATAATCTTGCGATCATCAACGTTGAACGTGCAGATTTTGGTCTGCTCTCTGAAAAATTTACAATCGTTTCCTTCTTGTCAAGTGTGCGAGATCAGGATGTTGCCACTTACATTACGGGTAGGATAATACCTTAACTGAGCACATTTGAAAAAAGCACACGTTTCTCTTATTTTCATTTAGGTTGTCTCAGGGTCTTTCGCCGTTCTGTCTCCACCCATTGGCTTCCTATCCGTGCTCACACAGACTAAAATCTAAATTTCTCACTCTGATCTTCAAGGCTCAGCTGGATTTTGCCCCAAATACATGTATCTGACCGACGTTATACTAAGGCCTCACTCAGCTTTCTCCAACCGCCCACTTCGTTCATCCAACAGACTTGAGACATGGTTTAAGACTGCAATAAATGTATCCTCCCGGTGACGAGACATAAGCGCGCAGGACAAAATTAATGCGCGTAGACAAATGCGCGCAATAACAAAAACGTGCAGAACATAATTAATGTGTGCAGACAATTGCGCGCAACCAGGAAAAACACCACAATTTATTATTTTTGTAATATTCTCTTTATTAACAATCCGGTTGACACACTGCAACCGGTTACAATTGTACACTTATGCAATTTTAAACAATTCACAAGAACGGAGATCACAGAATACACCAATCTTAATTATACTAACTGAGCAGACTGCCTGCAATATATTATTGTAATGAACAGATATTTTAAATTGTCATCTCAATGAAATTTCTCTTAATTTCATTGCTCAAAACATGTTTGGATGCTTCAATAAATGTCCACACTTAGGCTATTTGTTTTAGGCTTACATCTTTTGACTTTCCTCATTGTAGTGGTGGCATTTTAACTTGTCATCTCAATAAAAAAATTATGGACTTTTGTCAATCGTAGGACATAAATTTAGTATGCTAAGCTTACATTGCATGTTGAACATTCCTTGATTCGTCTCTTGGCTCGCTGTAATAAATGTGTGCCTGGTAGCCCGGTGGGTTCCCACAAGGGGCCATCGAAAGGTATTATAGCACCCGGGACCCCACTAGCCTTAATTCCGCCCTGTTTGTGTGTACATGTATTTTATAGTGATTCCGTAATGTTCTTACTAAACAGACATGGAAATTTTGTTAATCCTGCCCAGTACTTATAAGCTATTGGATACATGTAGGCCTAAGTGAGTAAGATTCGTTAAGCCATGCACGCATTTATGTCGTCTGAGTTTGTATCTGTGAATATGATGATGTCGATGACTACAGAGACAACTGCAGAAAGAGAGAGAGCTTATGAGTACAGTACTGCAGAGAGAGAGAGAGAGAGAGAGAGAGAGAGAGAGAGAGAGAGAGAGAGAGAGAGAGAGAGAGAGAGACATACAGACAGACAGACAGACAGACAGACAGGCAGGCAGACAGAGACAGAGACAGAAACAGATAGAGACAAAGAGATAGGGAGAGAGGAGGGAGGGAGCGAGAGATGGAGAGAGAGAGTGAGAGAGAGATAAAGGGAGGGAGAGAGGGAGTGAGGGAGAGCGATAGAGGAAGGGATGGAGGGAGCGACTATAACAGTCAATGAGACAGACAGAGAGATGGACATAGAGACAGATTCAGTGGAGAAACAAATGTACAAACGCGAAACACCCTGGTAATGACGCACTCTAGACTAGTGGCCCGATCTATTCGACCACGTGGCCCTATAAACACAATTTTGCGAATTGAGCAATGACAAATCGCATGGCAGCTTGGCTGGTATTTTGAATGCTTCTTTTATTGTTTCAATTGTAAACTTCGGAATTCAAGAATAATAATATGTAACTTATTAACTTAATTTCTATTTAGGCCCTAATCATGATTTTTTTTCAGAGTATTTCTCGATATCAAATTTGAAATATGTTGAACACGTGCTTCTGTCGAATGCGTCGTCCATGGTTCTTCCATCCTGAAACAAACCAACAGAAACATTTTCGTATATTATGAAGTTGATCGATAGGTTTCAGATAGGCCTAATTTTCATTCAGAATTTGCTGCTTTTTGTAGGCATTGCATCGTCACGAAAGGCATAGAAGAGTAACAGCTGCGTTTTAGACTGACTGGGATACCGCGTTGCAACATGGAGGAGACCCACAACGAACGAGTTACATTAATCTACACGAGAACCGATGAACACACGCAGTTACTATTTTGGCAGCTATGGCGAGGGCCGCGAGGCGACGAATCATCTCAGATGAGTGAGTTGAATTCGAAATAATAATGTTCAGTGCAAGTAAATTATAAGTCGAATGTGTTGCATAAATCTCGAACACAGGAAGAGCAGATAAAGAATAAAAGACATTGCGATGCAGACATTTCTAGACAACGAATGCATTGTGATAATTTCCTTTGCTCAACTCCAACTAGTTATTATTATTATTATACCTATGATGGGAACTCTAGAAATATGTAATCTATGGTACACTGTTCTAAAAGATATATACTCTCCTGTTTCTTCTTGCTTTCCGTTTCCGGGATGCCAAAGTATAAACAATAATAATCGGTAAAAGTGCATTTTAGCGTATTTTATTATTTAGCGTATGTGTTTACATACTTCGGTGATGAAATTATTATAACGGTTCATATTTCTTTTGAGAAGTATGTTGGAAGCTGGATTGGTGAAAACGTTTTGGTGAAATAGAAGCTGAATTGATGAGAAAACACTTGAGAAATGGAAGGTGGATTAAGGTATCTAATAACTGATATAGCAGCTGGATGGACAAAAAATAACGCTCGAGAAATGGAAACGGAACTGATGAAACGATTGCTTGAGAAATAGAAGTTGAATTGATGAAAATTATTTCCCTTAAATAGAAGCGGGTTGCTGAAGAGATACTTAATGAAATGAGAGCTTGGCTGATGACAAATAATTGTTATTTAAATAGAATCAGGATTGATGAAATGAATTGTTGCTGCAACAGAAGCTGGATTGGCGACAGTGATATGCCAAGGTAGAAGTCGGATTGGTGAAAATACCTTCGGAAGTTCGAAAACGCACACAAAAAATAAAATACCCTAATTATTTTGAACTAAGCGGTTTCGGATAAAATGCGCTAAAATACACTTTTACCTAATAATCAATGTTCAAAGTGATTTATTATCAAAATTAATGTTTTAGAATAAAATCCTTACGAACACAACAGCCTACATTTCGGAAACTATAGCCTACTTGCCAATTTTTTACGCATGGACATCATCCTAAAAACCAAAAATGTGTGATGAATGTTTATCTATTAATTTGGAAAGGTGCAAGAGGATGAGAACTAAAGAAAACGAGAAATTTTTTAGGATCACCTTACAACACACCAGCAAATACTGACATTTTAGATTATACATGGTGGCTAAAAAATGTACCACCGGTGTAAAGGTTTCAAATTACCCCCTCCTAAACATTACCCCCCGGTAACTTGAAACCGGTTTCAGATTACCCCCCGGAAACTAGATTTGCATCAATCATCGCATTTATTGCACAGCAAAAATCAGTAAAATCATCCCGCTTCTTGTTTTGGTCTGAAGATTTTCATCCGTCATCCCACTTCGTGGTTTGCTATCAATATTTTGATCCGAAAAAAATAATAGCCTCAAAGCCATTTTCTCCATGTAAACTTCCGCGGCGAATAGTATTTTAGTTACGGATGAAAATATTGATAGCAAACCACGAAGTGGGATGACGAATGAAAATCTTCAGACCAAAACAAGAAGCGGGATGAATTTTTTGATATTTTTAGTGCAATAAATGCGATGAATGATGCAATTTACAGTTTGCAAGGGGGTAATGTTTAGGAGGGGGTAATCTGAAACCTTTACACCGGATCAAATGCGATAACATTTATAAATACGAAAATACAATGTCATGTAAAAATACATGCAGAGAGTCATGTCATCCAGCCGTGTCTGCATGCAAGCACACATACACACATGCATACAGATTCGAACGCACACGAATACTCTTCTTCTTCTTTGCTCTCTTCCGTCAGTCATGCGACGACGATGAGGCTCTCACATGACGTTGCAAGACTTGTCTATTCCTGATGAGATCCTTTGCTCCTGCCATACTAATATCCATTTTCTTCAGATCCTCTCTGACGTTGTCCATCCAAGTCTTTGGTTGTCTTCCTCTGCTTCTCTCTCCGTCTATATGCCCGTGCAGGGCCGCGAGTGGTAGTCTGTTTTCCTCCATCCGCTCAACATGACCGAACCATCTGAGCCTTCTTTTCCTGATTTTATCCACTACCGGGTGATTCCACGTCAAATCAACCAACATGATTGACATGACCGACTCAGATTTACTTGAAATTTGGCATAATTGTTGGGTTGGATGAAACATGTATAAATCCAAGAAAAAAAATTTTTGGGTCAATTATGACCCGAGATATGGGTCGTCAAACTTTGACCCAAACCGCTCGACCATGTTCCTTTGGATGTCTGTAGGCCTATCTCAGCTTGTATGAGAGCTAGAAAGGTGTTCTTGGTGTCATTATTTAGCTCTTTTGAATACCTATTTGAGTAGATTATTTGATACTGTTTAAAAGTTTATCATAGTGACCATAATTGACAATTTCGCACTTTGACCTTGACCTTGACCCTTTTGAGGGATTTTTAAAATCTGAAAAAATCACACTTATAGGCTGAAGGGCCTTGAACATCCTCTGAAAAAATCAGAATGGGATCTCTAATGGTTCTCTCGCTATAATTATTTTATCTATAACTAGCTGAATCACCCGGCGTTGCCCGGGAAATTTCGGTTTTTAGTTCCCAGCCACGCCTGACCCAGCTCCCGCCACGCCTGACCCCGCTCCCACGCCGCCCTTCTCACTTCGCCTTCCATCAGTCCCAACCCGTTCCGACCCTGGGGAGCCCGGCGTTGCCCGTGAAATTTAGTTTTTCAGTCCAACCCAGTTACAACCCGTCCGCATTTGTGCGAAACCGCGTGCGAAAAGATCTGACCTCGGCGAAAAATGAGGTTAGGAATCTATTGGTTCGTTGAAAATCGATCGGCGAAAATTATTGCGTCTTAAATAATAATAATAATAATAATAATAATAATATTTTCTTTTAATCACTCAATCTGACACACCGCAGAACGATTACAAGTACATGTTATACGAAATACGGCCCACTGTAGCACGACACGCAGTTCGGCTTTACAGCAGTAGGTTCGGTAACTTAACTAATGGCCTAAGTACTGGATAACTTCTGATCGGCCAAGCCAGAAGTGGGAGGGGCTATCTTTATTTTTAGCAGAACCCGAGTCAAGCAACACAACAGCAAAGCGCCATGCGGCAGCTAACATAAATTTTAATAAATTAATGCCCTGAGCGGGGCTTGAACCCGGGTCGCGCGGATGACTCTCAGTTAAACGGCCAGCGCTCTCTCCACTGAGCTACGGGACCCCCCATAAATACTGATACATACGACATGGTTAAGATTAATTAAGATTAATATTAATTAACGGCATAACGCTCTATAAGAATAAGCCCGGCAATGATGTCATTTATGGATTTATTTTGAATCATCAATATATCATCGGTGGTTTCAGTGTAAGCAAATGGCGTGTTAATAAAGACAGGCGAGCAACGTGCATAGCTTTCGAATCGCGTGTGAAGTTAAAATGTTGACAGCACGGGCTATAATATTAATTGACAGCTGAAAATAGTCGCAACTCCAAATGTGGGTAAGAATCGATTGCAAATTTTTTTTAAACGAATCGCTGTAATTTCCGAGTAGGCTCCCGGACAAAATTCACGGGCCACACACACAGAAGGACAAACTTTGAGTTTTATATTTAAAGATTCGAATCGGGATCTCGCTAGCGAACATCCGGCAGCGCCGATTTTCGCTCGGAAAGAATATGCCGGTTTATTTGGAGTTTTAGCCGTATGATTGCAAATTAATGTCTCGTCCATTTGAGTGTATTAAGAGTCCGTGTCTACTTCTATGATGTTTGTTTGGACTTTCGCGTGGAACAATTTGATTACGACGATTTAATACCATCTACGATATCTTCGCATGGCGACCGCCATTTGCAATTGCGTACTCTGCAACAACTAAAAAAAACACCGAAATGTCCGGATTCGACTTTCCACGCGCTTCTCCTGCAAGACCTCAAGAATGGATTATAACAACAATTCCGCTAAGTCATGAATTCAATCTTATCGGGCACTATATACTTCGAATGGATAGACTTTGTAGCATCGGCTAGACTTACTATGATATATAGATATTCGTTTTATTGACAAAATAACCGATCGACATAACGCGACAGTTAACAAGCACAAAGGAGCAGCGGATAAAGCCTAGTAAATGTTTTTATACAGCATCCGTGTTATGAAGCTTTTATTGTTTTTATTGGTTAGTTCGAATGGATGTAGCCTAGGGCGTAGATTGTATTTTCCAGGGAGTCTATCGGAGAAAAATTTGCGAAGAACATGATTGTCATCTATAATAATAGCTGCAAAGAGTGCAGCATCAGCAGACTCAGCCATAATGGCTGCTTTGGGGGAGTCGGATGGAAGGAATCCAGCTCGTCTGACACGTCCTAAGAACCTTTCGATGCGGTCGACCTCACCAGCGCTCAGCAGTCCCCACCAGGCGGGAGAGGCGTACAGCAGACGTGCAACTGTGGTCGCTCGAGTAATGACGTGCAAGGCCGGTCCAGCAAGCCGTGAGCTCGCAGCACGCGCAAAGCGTAAATTGAAGAGGCACACGAGCTTAGAGTATTATCAACATGCTCCGAGACAGTTAGATGTTCACCAATTGTAACACCTAGTATTTTTATAGAAGTTGCTCTATTAACTCCTGTGATGGACGACATGGAGGCCAATGAAGCATGCGATCTCTTAACAACTGCCATTTCCCTGGTCTTTTTTGGGTTAATGTGCAGGTTTTTGCTGGTGGCCCAAGTTTGTATGTGTTGGAGTTCACTTTGGGCTGATCTGATGTTGTTCGAGCCGATTAGTAGGTAGGTGTCATCAGCATATTTCAATAGTCGGTTTTGATCATTTACTGGATGAAGGTCAGAAGTGCCAGTGATAAACTTTGCCGGGCCGACACCTGAACCCTGAACGACACTAGCATTTATTTTCTTAATCGTTGATGTTTTCCCTTCGATGAACTGGCAATTCTTCGAACACACACCATAGTGAAGCGAATGTCAGTAGCGCTGATTACAGCTGCTAATAACTGACGGGCCGTTTTCGGCTTATCCTGATTCAATGACAGTAATTCAACATCAACTGTCTATGTTAACACCAAATACGTAACGGACGGATGCCAGCCCATGGCTGCCGCAACTTTATCTTTATCTCTTAACGTTACTATGTACCAGGTTGCGGTGTGTCAACCTGCTCTTTTCATGAATTCAACGAAGATATATATATATATATATAATTCCACTCAAAATTCGAGCTCAACATATGCGCGATTCCAGTTTCAGAAGGCTGGATATTGAAATTTGCACAGAATTATAGGCAAAATAATTATAGCGAGAGAACCATTAGAGATTCCATTCTGATTTTTTCAGAGGATGTTCAAGGCCCTTCATCCTATAAGTGTGATTTTTTTCAGATTTTAAAAATCCCTCAAAAGAGTCAAGGTCAGGGTCAAAGTGCTAAATTGTCAATTATAGTCACAATGCTAAACATTTAAACAGTATCAAATAATCTTCTCAAATAGGTCATGAAAAGAGCTAAATAATGACACCAAGAACACCTTTCTAGCTCTCATACAAGCTGAGATACAGACATCCAAAGAAATATGGTCGAGCGGTTTGGGTCAAAGTTTGACAACCCATATCTCGGGTCATAATTGACCCAAAAAAATTTTTCCTTGGATTTATACATGTTTCATCTAACCCAACAATTGTGCCAAATTTCAAGTAAATCTGAGTCGGTCATGTCAATTTTTGTTGTAAATTTGGTTGAATTGACACGGAATCACCCTACCGTTTCTTCCTCGCCCAGCTCCTCCCTTGTCTTCTCGTTCCTGATTCTCTCCCTTTTGCTCCTGCCCCTGATTCTCCTCAGCCAGCCCATTTCAGCCACCAGCAATCTTCTTTCGTCTTCCCTGCGCAGGCACCAGCACTCTGAACCGTACAGCAGCACCGGTATCACCAAGGTTCTATAGAGTTTCATCTTGGTTGTGATCGAGATGCTCTTTGTCCTCCACATTTTGCCAAGTGTACCAAATATCGCACATGTGTGACGAGTCGTAAATATTAAAATGATTCAACACTCGTCTTTTCTTTTCAGCGTTGTCTTTTCCTTTACCAACACCGACCGCTAGGGTCTACAAGCACATTATATAAGAAAATTCACTATTAACTATCACCTATAGTCCATAGGTCTATATCGCAAATATCACCTATTGTTCATAAGTCTATCCATATAAATGACGCAACTTCAATAACTAATTGCACAGTATTCCCCTCTACCATTTCCTTTGTCAATTAGTTTAAATTCACATTGTTCCAATATAAAATGTCAGTACATTCTTCACTACAACTAATATCATATATATATATATCTATAATTCATCAAATTCAAATATCATTCATTTACTTGCTTCATCAAATGCAAATAACATTCACTTACTTCTCCCTAGCCTGAATGTCTGCTCAACTTCACTTCAGCAGATCCTTCTTGTCGACTGAACTCCTTTCAACAACGCCCCTTGTAGGCCTAACTTTGCTCATCCCTTCTTCTGGTCACGTAGGCTACGCTCACGTACGCTTGACCTTCGGGCGACTCAACTGCGCTTGTTGTAGCGCTATGTTTCTATCCGCTACACTCCTCCCTCTTTTCCAAGAGAGACATCAAATTCTCTCGACATCTACTTATTCTTTAATACATATCCTGCCCGATTCCTCAATAACTACTTCCTCTTGAACTGACAATCACATCCGATTACTCAATAACTGCTTCGACGCTAACTAATAGTCACCTCAGATTTCTCAACAACTACTTTTACTTTATCACACCTGTTTTCTCAATACTGCTTCTACATTTGACTAATATTCACATCAGATTTCTCAATAACTACTTATGGCTTAACTAACAATCACATCTGATTACTCACTAACTGCTTCTACTTTAACTAACAATCACAATTGAATACAATCGGTACACTTTCCGATACACTTAAACAAATTTCACTTCTTTAGTGCTTTTCCCACGAAGAGACAACTTAACTCTTTTCATAACACATAATTATGCACCTCAGATCAAACACAAATCGTATAAACACAAAAAGTAGACAATTTGTAAAGCACCGATATAAGTAAATCAAATTAACGGTCCTAATAAAATCAGGTACGCTACTTTATATAGGTCTAATTATCTGTCCTCTTTTAATAAAACCATTCCATGTAATTAAAACACATTATTTAGAAACTGCGGCTAAAATCATCAGCTCCGATACTTTTTATTAAGAAGCTGATGATCGGTCTCAAATGCAAATTGCTGACCGTGCCGGAACTCTTGGAATTTCGTGATTCCCCAAACAGCTGCATCTCTATCCTCCCCTGAGAACACCTTTATGTATAAAAAGCCCACAGGAGGTTTAAATTTCTCAGTACCCAACTGAAACAGACTTCCACCAACTCTTTCATTACAACCATCTGCACTCCCACATTCCCTTGCTTTTACTGCCCTCACTTCGTCTCTCGAATATGCATTTGAAATTTCCTTTTCAATTCCTTCAGTAGTAATCTGTGATATATTTCCGTTCGCATGTGTTCCTGCTCCTCTAGAGTTTACTCCTTGTTGTTGCATTACAGTCTCCGATTCGTTCTGTGTTTCAAATACCCACGTTTTCTTTTTGAACTTTACCTCAATTGCAGCGACTTCTTTTGATGCCCTCTTTATTTTATCATTTTCTGCAAGCACACTTTTCGATCTATCTTCTGTAATCAACCTCTCCGCATTTTCCCCACTCAGCTCTCGACTAAATTCTTCCATCCCTGCAAATACAATCAACGTAATCTCAGCCCAGTCTTTCTCTGTGGCTGGGTCTTCACTTTTAAGGATTTCCGCTTCCACCTCACTTATTTCCTTTTCAACTTCTTTCGTAATCAATTTGCCACTAGACATCAACACTCCCTCTCGAACTCCTTGCACCTCTTCTGTGATGCGCCTCATAGTTAGCTCTTGCTTATCGCCTGCAATTGCTGCTTCCTCTATCGTCTGCTTCTCTATATCGGTTTCAGTTTCATTTTGCTGATCTCTAACAGCTTCATCGTTCTTCTCTGCCTTCATCTCGACTTCATCGTTATTTTGCTTCTTTATCAATTCTTCTTTTGACACATCACTTCCTATCTCCCTGGCTACTATCAATGGAGTCTCCCTCACTCCCTTTTTCTGTTGTCTCGTTTCAACGGCTTGACTTTCTTCCACTGATTCCACTCCCCTTGCTTCCTTCGTCGTCTTGGCGTCATCGAGCACCTGATCCGGACTCCTCGCCCCCGGAACATTACCAACAATCACGTTATACAGTGGTTGTTTCATGCACAACGCTTTTACCGATCCCCTAAAATAGGGCGTAGTCAAATCAATCACAGCAACCGGTGTCCGCCGCACTGTCCCATCGATTAACACACAAGTCACCTTTTCTCCCGTGAATTGTTCTTTCCTCACCAAATCCATCTTAACCACGACCGTTGAACACCCGGTGTCCCTCAAAACTCTAACGTTCCTGTCACCCAAAAACCCATCCGTCACCGGCATCGACTTTTCCAATGCATATGCGGCACAAGCTACCACCGGCAGTCTGCACCCGCACACCAACTCCACCTCAGTATTTAACACTGTCCCTCCACGATGTTCGAAGCAACGCGCCGACTCCAATATATTTCCATCTCTATTCGGTCTTTCCACCCTCGAAGGAACTACCTCCTCCGATCTCGAAACAGTTTCCTGTTCTCGCTCTTGTCTTTGAAAACCCCCATGCGATGACCCAGATCGAAATCGATTAACTGCCATCGCCCCTGCTTTATGCTTATGGAAACAATTGGTCGAGATATGATTTCCTTTTCCGCAGATGAAACATCGTCGTCCTTGATTTCTTTGTTGAAACGCTGGTTTTCCTCTCTCCACTGGTTTCACCCTATCCACTCCTTCCATTCGACCATAACCCGACGCTGCCTCATTTGCATGAGCTTCTAAAAATTTCTCTGCCAAAATGGCTAACTCCGCCAAGGTGGTTGGAGCTCTTTCCTTCAGAAACACTGCTAAATAACTTGGGCACGTGTTAATATACTGTTCGCGAACAATCAACTCCCTCAACCCTTCGAAAGTCGCTGCCACTTTCGCAAGCTCCATCCATCGATGAAGATACGATTCCAGTCTTGTTAAAAATTGCGCTGGCGTTTCTCCCGATTCCACTTTAGCCGATCGAAACTTTGATCGAAATCCCTCCTCGGTTAGTTGAAATCTTTTAAGCAATGCATCCTTCAGATAATCATAATCCGTAGCCTTCCCTGCAGGCAATCTTGAGTAGACATCCAAGGCTCTTCCTTTCAACAGGGCGGAAAGAAATATCGCCCACTCTGGACGATCCCACTTTTGAACTTCCGCATATCGCTCAAACCGCTGTAGATAGGAATCCATGTTGTCCTTTCCCTCTTCGAAAGGAGGCATCTTAAGTCCCTTTACTCGATACGGCTTTCCAGAAAACGTTTCATAGGAAAAAGTCTCATCCTTTTCTGTCGTAGGCTTCTCCATCTCTCGACGCTTGCTTTCCAATTCAAACCGTTGAAGTTCCTTTTCTAATTTAAATTTTTCAAAGTCTGTCGACTTTTCCATCTCTTTTACTCTCAATTCCGTCTCCCTTACTTCTAACTCCCTCTGATCTCTTCGTAACCGTTCAGTTTCCAATTGTCGGTCCCGCTCCTCCTTCTCACTTTTTGCCGCCCTCTCTCTAGCACGCTCTTCTCTCTCCTTCTCCTCTCTCGCATCTCTAGCCTCTCGCTCTCGAACACGCTCTTCTCTTTCCTTCTCCTCCCTCTCATTCTTAGCCTCTCGCTCCCTAGCCCGCTCTTCTCTTTCTAGAGCCTGCTGTTGGCGCACAAAATCAAGAAGGGAATCACCAGTGAGCCCATACCTTCACCCACCTCTTTTAATTGCGCTAGAGAAGTCATGGTTACGTTTAGAACCTAGACGAAATAGTATAAGAAAAGAAGAAAACACCTGATGAGCGCTCAATACAAGATCACGAATAAGGACAGAAAAAACCTCTGATCAGAACTAGCAAACCCAGAGAGATGATTGTGATGAATCTAGGAGCGCTCCAGACTGCAAAAGCAAGGCACCCGTCTCTCGAATAACACGGACACGAAGAACACGGACGAGCAGTTGTAGGTAACTGGCTCTCAAAGGACACGGACGAGCAGTTGTAGGTAACTGGCTCTTGAATGACACGGACGAGCAGTTGTAGGTAACTGGCTCTCAAATGACACGGACGAGCAGTTGTAGGTAACTGGCTCTTGAATGACACGGACGAGCAGTTGTAGGTAACTGGCTCTTGACGAACACGGACGAGCAGTTGTAGGTAACTGGCTCTCAAATGCCGCGGACGAGCAGTTGTAGGGAACTGGCTCTTGAATGACACGGACGAGCAGTTGTAGGTAACTGGCTCTTGACGAACACGGACGAGCAGTTGTAGGTAACTGGCTCTCAAATGACACGGACGAGCAGTTGTAGGTAACTGGCTCTTGACGAACCCGGACGAGCAGTTGTAGGTAACTGCCTCTCATAAAGGAATGACGACGAAATTGACGGACGTCGCAGGTGACGGAATACACGACGGTGACCGAAGGCGACTGGCCTCGGACAATGCCTCCGTATGATGACTTCGTTGAATGACTACAGACGGAATGACGGAATCAATAGGCAGACGGGCTTCGATGGCGCCAGATAGTAGACGGCACTTGACACGGAAGATGACCGCGAAGTCTGTTTGTCGGCCCAAGTTTGTTGGCAGGCCTAAGTTCGGCAGGCTCGCCACTTGTGACGAGTCGTAAATATTAAAATGATTCAACACTCGTCTTTTCTTTTCAGCGTTGTCTTTTCCTTTACCAACACCGACCGCTAGGGTCTACAAGCACATTATATAAGAAAATTCACTATTAACTATCACCTATAGTCCATAGGTCTATATCGCAAATATCACCTATTGTTCATAAGTCTATCCATATAAATGACGCAACTTCAATAACTAATTGCACAGTATTCCCCTCTACCATTTCCTTTGTCAATTAGTTTAAATTCACATTGTTCCAATATAAAATGTCAGTACATTCTTCACTACAACTAATATCATATATATATATATCTATAATTCATCAAATTCAAATATCATTCATTTACTTGCTTCATTAAATGCAAATAACATTCACTTACTTCTCCCTAGCCTGAATGTCTGCTCAACTTCACTTCAGCAGATCCTTCTTGTCGATTGAACTCCTTTCAACAACGCCCCTTGTAGGCCTAACTTTGCTCATCCCTTCTTCTGGTCACGTAGGCTACGCTCACGTACGCTTGACCTTCGGGCGACTCAACTGCACTTGTTGTAGCGCTATATTTCTATCCGCTACAACATGCTAGGCCGATCCTTCTCTTGATGTCCTCCGTACATTTTCCATCCTCCGTTATTAGTCCTCCTAGGTATACAAACTTCGTGACCTGCTCCAGTAGTCTGCCGTCCAACGACACTTCCAGTTCCTTGTGTTGTTTTCCAATTATCATTGTTTTTGTTTTCTCCGCATTTATCTTGAGTCCCATTCTCCTGCTACTACCGTCCACCTTGTCCGTCAGCTCCTGTAACTTTTCCTGCGAGTTGGCTATTATGTCAATATCATCGGCAAACCGTAGGTTGTTCACTAGGCGCCCATTGAGATTTTCTCCTTCTTCCTCATCTCTCATTGCAAGTCCTATCACTGCTTCTAGGATCATGTTGAATAAGTCCGCCGATATCCCACACCCTTGCCTGACCCCCACTGTGATTCTAAACCATTCCGTAAGCTCTCTATCAACCCGAACTGCACTCATGGACTTACTGTACAGCTCCTCTATTAGTTGTACCAGCTCTTCTGGTATTCCATAGTATCTTAATACCTGCCATAATCCTTCTTGCCACACACTATCGAACGCTTGTTTGTAATCTATAAAGTTGTTGTATAGCGTTCTGTTCCGTTCGATATATTTCTCCGAGAGTTGTCTTATCACGAACAGCTGGTCGATCGTGCCCCTTCCCTTTCTAAATCCCGCTTGCTCTTCACTCATCACTTTCTCCACATACCTCTTTAGTCGCTGCTGCAGTATCTTTGTGTAGACCTTCCCAGGGACACTTAGTAGACTAATTGCTCGATAATTGGAGCATTCTGCTTTGTCACCCTTTTTATGCATTGGTACAATTATGGCTCTTCCCCAGTCCCTGGGGCATTCCTTCTTGTAGTAGATTTGGTTACACAATTTGTGAAGCATTTCTGTTGAACAATTCTCTCCTGCTTGTATCATTTCTGCTGTAATATTGTCTTCTCCTGGAGCTTTTCCAGTTTTAAGTCTTTTCATGGCTGTTTCCACTTCTTCTCTCATTATATCCATCATTGTCTCTTGGTTGTTACTTGTAGGTAATTCTTCCAACACTGTTCTATCCACTGGATTCTCGTTGTTGTACATTTCTTCATAATGCTGTTTCCATCGATTTTTAATATCTGTCTTTCCCTCCAGTGCTTTTCCTTCTTTGCTTTTTACTGTCGCTAGTTTAGGATTGACTGTACCACAGATTTCTTTGGCTATTTGGAATAACCTCCCTGTGTTTTGTTCTGTTGTTCCCCTTTCCGCCTCTTTGCATTTTTCCTCTATCCACTCTTCTTTGCATATCTTGGCCTTCTTCCTGATTTCCCATGTGATCGCATTGTACCTTTTCCTATCTTCTTCGCTATTCTTCTTTAACTTCTTCATGTCTCTTCTTCTGTCGCTCAGTTCTAGGACCTCCTAAGTTATCCAAGGTTTCTTCTTCCTTCTTTCCTCATATCCTAGTCACACGAATACAATCATGCATAAATGCATATAACCGCAATGTTCAACAAGTTTGCAAATAAAATTATGTCGACTCAATTATGATCACCGGTGTAATTGACTTACAATGTTTATCCCCCTGCTTTCCGGCAAGCATCGATACCTGATGTACCTACATGTAAATGAAAACGACAGATGCATAGTGATACACACTGAACAATCCCACACCAAAATAGACATCATCATCGTCGTCGTCGTCGTCGTCGTCGTCGCATCATCATCATCTTCATCAACATCAACATCACCTATCATCATCATCATCATCATCACGTCGTCGTCATCATCATCATCATCATCATTTATGACTTCAAAGGTGATCCACCATTGTTAAAAAAATTGAAAAATTAAATATCAACACTGTAATGGTAAAATTTTAAGCTCTCATCTCAACAAATTTAATAGCGGAAAGAAATGCTTTGAGAGTTCAAAAAATGATCCACTCTACTTTGTTTGAATTTTTGAATTTCCGGATCGCAAGGGTTGCATTTTGCTCTATCGTCCAAACATCATCATCGCCATTATCATTATCATTATCATCATCATCATCATCATGATCATCATCATCATCATCATCATCGTCATCATCATCATCATCATCATCATCATCATCATCACTACCACCACTACCACCACCACCACCACCACCGCCACCACCACCACCACCATCATCACCACCACCACCACCACCATCATCATCATCATCATCATCATCATCATCATCATCATCATCATCATTCTTAGCCATCGTCACCATTATCTTCATTATCGTCTTTTTGCAGTCACCATCTTTTTCATTTTCATCTTCGTCATCTCTAATACAAACTCTGTAAGCTTAATCATCGCAATCATCGACAGAATGAAAAAGTCATTATTTTTAGCAAATGGAATCACTCACAATCTAAGAGGCATGAGTTCATAGCAGCTCTAGAAGGTCTTTCAAAGCATCCGTTTCGACATTTTATATACGGATTATAGCATTCATCCGTCTGCTGCCGTTTCGCACGATATGTGGACGCGGTGTCCGGACAATTCGGAGCCGGACAATTCGGAACGGACAATTCGGACCGGACAAATCGGAGACGGAGAATTGGGAGCGGACAATTCGGAGACGGACAATTGGGAGCGGACAATTGGGAGCGGGCAATTCGGACCCGGACAATTCGGACCCGGACAATTCGGAGCGGACAATTCGGCGCGGACAATTCGCAGCGGACAATTCGGAGACGGACAATTCGGACCGGACAATTCGGAGACGGACAATTCGGAGACGGACAATTTGGACCCGGATAATTCGGAGTGCATATAAAGTCATGAACTTTTAATTAAGAGGCGCTTTCTGAGATCGAACTTCTATATATTTATTATTTCTTGAGTAGCAAACAATCGTGTTGAACAGAAACATCAGAACCATCACAAGCCTACGACGCTTGTGATGGCTTGAAAACAGTGTGGCAATAAAATAATTACACGGCACCAAATAAACATTCTCTGATCTTCGAGACCATGAATTCCAAAACTTAAACTAAGCGACTGAAATCAGTAGTTAAATGCACTAAATTACCAACTTATAGGCAGCTCAATTAAATCAATGCAGTTTTTTACCAACATATAGTCCATTTCTTTTAAGCCAGATTGTCAGGCTTCAGATCATTAGTTAAAACATTATTATATTTTAGTGCAACTTAAGTTCGTAGGCCTAGCTTTGAGAGCTTCTTGACCTAAGTAATATCTGACTTTTATACCTTTCACATTATTAGTCATGTAACTTTCAATAAAATGTAATCATTCGCTTGATTGTCTTCGATGATTTGGCAGTAGTTATAGGACTTCTGCTTTAGGCTAGATTTACACCGCTCCTACTTTTAGACCAGATTTACACCACTCCCAATATGAGACCAGATTAATACTAATTCATTTATGAGAACAGATTATGTCGATTCATATAAATATTATAAGAACAGATATTAGGCTACCTATAGTGTTTCTTTGAAGCTATTTTGGACTTACTTATTGTCAGAAATATTTTATAAAAGATTCAAAAGGTCAAAACGCAGCATCCTATAGTTTTCAAAACAAGTTCAAATTGAGTGGGCTGAGTCGGCTGACGTACATGTGGATCACAATTTATGGATTGGCATACATACGTATTGACACAGACAGACAAACGGGCAAAAGACATACGAACAAACAGACATAACGCAGACTGAGAAAAGGGGGGTGCTATATTGATATAGACTTTGATGTCCAGTAACCTATCCGGTCAACTTATGTAGGTCTATTTGGGTGATGGAAATAGTATAGAATACACTCTCTGAGTTCCAGGAATAATTTTGACTGCTATGCATTGCCCGGCCCGAATTGTCTGGTCCGAATTGTCCGGTCCGAATTGTCCGATCCAAATTGTCCGGTTCCGAATTGTCCGCTCCGAATTGTCCGCTCCAAATTGTCCGCTCCAAATTGTCTGGGTCCGAATTGTCCTCGCCAGAATTTTCTCCGAATTGTCCGTCTCCGAATCGTCCGCTCCGAATTGTCCGCGCCGAATTGTCCGGTTCCGAATTGTCCTCTCCGAATTGTCCGGTCCGAACTGTCCTCTCCAAATTGTCCGCTCCAAATTGTCTGGGTCCGAATTGTCCTCGCCAGAATTTTCTCCGAATTGTCCGTCTCCGAATTGTCCGCTCCGAATTGTCCGCGCCGAATTGTCCGGTTCCGAATTGTCCGTGAACCGTGGACGCATCGCGTACTACAATGAAACACAAAACATGTAAAACGGTTGAAATCGGCATTCAGAACACGACACGTATAGCCTAGGTGTAGGAGACGGGGGTTGAGGAGGGTGGGGACAAATGCCCCCAAATTTCGGGCGAGTCTGTCTTTTCGAGCTGGTATTATTTCCCAGTTCCAACTTGCCTGATTCGGGTTAAATATTTGCTCACAACAACCATGGATAGCAGAAAATTCCCGAAAAAGTTCAGAATTCACGGTAAGCATGTTGTAAATTATGGCTAGAATCGCAGGAAATTCAGGAGCCGAAATTTGCCCGAGAGGTGGGAGTATTCGTGGCGTTTTGGAAATTCACTGCATTCAAGCCAGGTGCCACAAATCACGGAATTCACTGCCTGAATGACATCGGAAATTTCTACTATAGGTCATGAGGCAAAACAGGATAATCTTGCGATCATCAACATAGAACGTGCAGATCTTGTTCTGCTCTCTGAAAATTTCCAATCTTTTCCTTCTTAACAAGTGTGCGCGATGAGGGTGCTGCACTTGAGAGCTCACTTAAATTACGGGTATAGTTACCGGTACCTTAACTGAGCACATTTCCAAAAGCACACGTTCCTCTAATTTTCATTTAAGGTGTCTCAGGATCTTTCGCCATTCTGTCTCCACCCATTGGCTTCCTCTCCGTGCTCACATGCAACCTAAGATCCTCACTATGATCTTCAAGGCTCAGCGGGGTTTTGCCCTAAATATATTTATTTAAGCTGTGTGGACACATCGCGCAATACTATAAAGACCTGTTGACCATTCAATCCATTCATTCATTCATTCATTCATTCATTTCAGACATCTATATAGCGCCAGTGCCGGCGTTACGCCAGGGTATGGCAGGGCAAATGCACTGTTAAAAAAGCCTTTGTACTGGTCGTTGTCCTGGTCGTTGCCTTCCCAGAAAATTTCCTTTTCCATAATTTTTTCGGGCATATTTTTTCTTACTGTTCACTTCCGTCCATCCGCTCTCTGGCATGCAGGGCAAAAATTCTGGGAAGGCAGAATTCCAGCAGGGCAAAATTTCTGGCAGGCAGAAATTAGGGCAGAACAAAAGTTCTGGAATGTAAAAATTCTGTGGCTGCATACCCACATTGCGTATACAACTATGTAATACTAGCTGAATTACCCGGCGTTGCCCGGGAAATATAAATTTTTGTCCCCAGCCACGCCTGACCCCGTTCCGATTTCGCCATTCTGACCCCGCCTTCCATCGAGCCCGAAATTTCGGTATTTTGCCCGCACACTGGCCTTGTTTACGCCCATAACATTTTTGGCTACGCGATCGGCCAGATGTGACGTAAAGATTTAAGCCCAAAATAATGACGTCATGAGAACACGGATATAATATATCGTTTTTATAACAGCGAAATTTAAAATGTGGAAACATTTTTGGATCGCTATCTTTATGTTTTTCTCAGTTTGATCAGAAGAAATAAGCCCAGAATAACCCTCGGAAATATTTTCGATGGCAGTAAATATCACGCCGTCATGCCATTGGCTGTAGGACTCTGCAAGCCCTAATGGACGCGAACAACGTGACTGGGTTTTCAATCGCTTATCGCGTGGAAGTTAACATGTCTAATTTCTTGGGCTATAAAGTGCATTGTCAGCTGAAAATAGTGGCGTTAAACCACAAATTCGGTTAAGAATCAATGTTAAAAAATTTGGTCAAACGAATCGCTGTAATTTCCGAGTAGGCTCTGGCGCAAAATTCAAAATACATCCGGACATCCCACAAACAAACAAACAAACAGAAACACTTTCTGCCTTATAATATAGATAACATCATAGACCCAACTGTCATTTCATCGTCTTTCAGATGAAGCGTAGCATTTGCGTCAACAATAGACCCAGCCTATTATATACCTGACTCAGTAACTTTATGAGATGAACTTTTTGCTTCCGAAATGCTACTCGAAAGAGGGTTTGTAGTGCTTCACTAAGTCCGAATGTATATATGTATGTATGTATGTATGTATGCATGTATGTATATATGTGTGTATGTATGTGTGTATGTATTTATGTATGTATGAATATGTATGTATGTAGGTATGTATTTATGTATGTATGTATGTATGTATGTATGTATGTATGTATGTATGTATGTATGTATGTATGTATGTATGTATGTATGTATGTATGTATGTATGTATGTATGTATGCATGTTTGTATGTATGTATGTAAATATGTATGTATGTATGTATGTATGACATGTATGTATGTATGTGTGTATGTATGTATGTATGTATGTACGTATGTATGTATGTATGTATGTACGTATGTATGTATGTATGTATGTATGTATGTATGTATGTATGTATGTATGTATGTATGTATGTATGTATGTATACATGTATGTATAACATAACATGACATAACATAAGTTTTTATATGCTCCCAAGTAAAAAAAACCATAACATAATACAAGTTCAGATCAGTACTAAATTGGGCTACAAAGGAAGGACCTAAAAGGACCGAGGTCCCGCTAGCAGGGCCAGCTATGCATCAGTAAATTGCGTATACATGTATACGTATGTATGTATGTATGTATGTATGTATGTATGTATGTATGTATGTATGTATGTATGTATGTATGTATGTATGTATGTATGTATGTATGTATGTATGTATGTATGTATGTATGTATGTATGTATGTGTGTAAGTATGACATGAATGTATGTATGTATGTATGTATGTATGTATGTATGTATGTATGTATGTATGTATGTATGTATGTATGTATGTATGTATGTATGTATGCTTGTATGTATGTATATATGTAGGTACGTACGCACGTATGTGTGTACGTACGTACGTAGCCCAGTTAGCTACATCGGTAAGAGAGCTGGCGGCCGTGCGTCTGTGGAAGAGAGAGTGCGGGCCGCGGTTCGATTCCCGAAGGTGGCTATTTCAGAGATTCAAAATGTCGGGCTAGCACGGTCCGTCCACGGAGACCTAAATGGCGTGGCGTCCATTCAAACGGTCGAGCAGTGGTGAAGGATCTCACCATCAGGGTCGAGGCCATAAGACAGCCACTATATAAAAATCCGATAACATTTTACAGTTAGGCTACATGTACGTACGTATGTATGTATGTACATGTATGATTTTAATAACAAACCAATAAAATAACCCAGTAACATCGCTACGAACAACGAGTTTCCTTTTCTGAACAAAAGATACGTCCTGTCTTTTATATGCACGTCTGCCATATTCCTCTTCATATCGATCTAATTTGTCATCCGTTATACAGAATACGTGGATCATCGTTGAATCCGACAGCAAGCTAACATCAAAACCATCTTGCCTGTATTAGTTCAAACACAATAGTTATTTGTATTGCATTTTAAATTAAATTGCACATAAAGCATTGCTAAAATTAATTTTATATGACAGACGTCGTTCTGTCAACCTGAAGTCTTGATTAGGGGAGAGTGCCCCAAGATGCCCATGCTAAGAAAATTGCTTTTTTCTTCTGTGTTATACCAAGAGAAGATCATGTATGACCCCAATACCAAGAGTGATCATTAATGAAGCAATGACATCGACTATTGAACTTAATTCAACAAGATGAGTTGTGTAAATTTTAAAAAGTAGACACCTCCAAACTGGGCGTCTTAGGAACCTTGTAGCCTACTACAAGACGCCCATAGGATGGGTATCTTGGATCTATGGGAATTGAACAAAACAAGTGGAATTTCAAGCATCCATTTTTAGACTAAACCAATAAACTCCATGAGAGCTAAACAAACTTCCCAAAGCTAAAGGATCATCCTAGAGCTACAAAGCATATCAAAACACGAGAAGGAAAAACTTTAACCTCATGTTATAAGACTTCATTATTGTCATGTTCACTTTAAAAACAGGCTGGCGAAAAGTCACACACGAATCTATTGGATGTTTATCAATCTGTAGGATAACATTCTTCGTGACAACAACCCTTACATTTGATGTATCGTATCCATTTCTTCTCCGTAGCTGGTTAATTTGTAGGCTCAGGATATTGATTAGAAGAAGGTGGCATCATGGTAGACACCGAATCTTGGCCATTTGCTAATGGTACCCAAGACGCTCATGTGCATCTTGTAATCTCTATGCTTAGTATGCATTCAAGACGCACAGGTGCTTCTTGTAATCTCCATTCTCCATGCTTCCTATGTACTTTCAACTGCTCAACATTATAAGCAGTGAAAGACAGCCGCTAGGCCTATACCCCGCAGTCGATCGATAGATCGATCGAGTCGATCCAAACTCGATCGACTCGATCGTAGAACCGTCGACTCGATCGACTTGCAAGCCGAGTTGATCGTTGGTTTGTCCATTTCGAGTCGATGCTTGCTCCTCGACTCGATTTGACTTTGATTAACATTAGCCTACACAATATTTCTTGCAGCCAAGTCAGAAAGTCAACTAACCGGTGTTTCAGATATAAATCCGATTTTCCTTCAAAAAACCCACAGAAAAACCCACACTATTCATATTAGCTATTTTAGACCGCCCTTGTTCAAATTAAGTTTGTTTTTTGCTTGTTTGTATGAGGGTTTACAAAATGTTCGTCAAAAGAGTCGAATAAAATGTAGTTACAAATTAAAAATTGTCAGTTTCTAAGGTTGTCAGAGACTCGGCATCCATATCGACAATAAGCTGAATCGATATATTCGTGTGTGCATGCGCAGCAGGCAGAGCCTACCAGAATTAAAAACATAATTATAACGCACGTAGCTTAAGTTTACGAAGTCTTAAAGTTGTCCGAGGTTCCAGCCAAACTTTCTTAATACATCAACAATCCAAAGTTTTAACCACCTAGAACATTAATACTCTGCAACAACTATATACCACTAGAGGATTGACCTACCCACAATGTATAAACATGTTTTAAAATTAATGTCAATACGGCTTAACAACGAGAGATGAGTGACCTGACCTATTTTTATACATCTATGTCAAAATGACTAATTTCTGTGCAGAGCTATTCTTCAGGTTATAAAATTATTTGTGAATTGACAATGTGAGATCTTGATTGTGGTGTTTAAAATTAGAATTAGTTGAAACAAATTATGTATCACAACCATTTTACATTGAATTTCACAGAATATTCATGTGTTGTGAGTACAAATGCTGAACTAGCCAGAATAAACACGGATTTTGCCCAAAAAACAGAAACCCAGACGATGGACAAAAGCCCAGATCTAATGGAAAAACCCAGCTGTGGCATCACTGCAACTGACTTAATAGGACACACTGCAAAAATAATGAACCTCTTGGCCGCTGGTGCTTTTACATTATTAGTGGAACTGTGGAGTTGTAGACTGTTATTTACAGAAAACAATTATGTTTTCACAACTTAATGGCGAAAGTTGAGCTTTTAAGGAGCGTTTACAGTGCCTTAGTGTCAGATAATTTTAGGTACGTAGTCAGTACTGGCGATTTCAAAAAGGTCGAAAATCTGTGAGTTGGAAAAAAGCTGATGCGTTGACTTCTCACTCTGATGCGGGGCAACATGTTGGTCCATTTTACAGTGAGTAAGCTAGTTAGCTACACCGGTAAGCGAGAGCGGCATTCGTCTGTTGGCTGCAACGGACTGCGGTTCAAGCCCCGGGCTGGGAGTTGACATTCAGAGATTAAGATATCTCGGGCTAGCACGTGTGGGACGCAGGAGTGCAAGCTCCTGCGTAGCGACCTTGGGCAAGTTGCTTACCCATCATTGTCTGTGGGGAAGGCAACGGGAAACCACCTCACTCATCTCATCCCCAGGGGCGTAAAGCCAATGAACCTGCCTTCGGGCAGAGAACCATCATCATCATCAAGCTTACTAATGGGAGCTTAGCTGCAGCACTCGATCCTTGTAAAATTACGATTGCCCTAGGGCCAAGACTAGTGGACAGTCTTTATAAAAAATCCAATATTAATGCCTAAAATGTTGCCTTCCGGAATGCCATAAAATACAATGCTGCAATAAGCTTAGTCATTACGGATTTTCTGGATTAATATTTGCAATTATTCTAGCAACCGCATTGTAGCATTTGCATGTCTATGAAATGATCATTAGTTAGTAATTTTAGGTAGGCCTATTACTGGGATATGAAAATGATTAATTAGGTCTGTACTCTGTAGTTTTAACAAACGCGTTGTGGTATTTGCATGTCTATGAAATTCATGAGTAATTTTGGTAGACTGCTGGGCATAAGGATTGGACCCTCTAGTTCTAAAGTGGTTCAAGTCCATTTTTTGCGATTTTCACTTTAAGCCACTTTTCCACTAAATCGAATGCGCTCTTTCCAATGGTAAATTCAGCTAAGCCGCTAAAGGACTCTATCATGGCGTAGGCCTATTTATGATATATTGGTTATAGAACTGGCAATAATCAACGCATACGAAATTTCATTAGTGAATCATGTCCGTTTAATTCATTCTTAACATTCAACGCTTTGATTGCAAGCTGGTGCAAGAGTGGTTCAAGTTGACTTGATCCACTTTTGCGCTTAAATTTAGTAACTCAGTGACACTCTATGATAAGGCATAGTGGATCATTCACACTTGATTCACTCTTCCACCAAAGATTTTGGTCGTTTCAGCCTCGGTCTTCCTATTGAATTAGCACTGAACAAAAAAATCTTCCTTAGAAAATTAATCTTGCGTGTGCTATAATAATCTCATGTTTCGCAAACTTCAACAGGAACCTCGCCAAGTTGCTAATAATTAACAAACGACATGGAGAAAATGGCGTCTTGGAAAGACATTATCCACAGGACAATGGTCCCTGGACAAAAGAACCCGATTTTGCGTAGGGCATGTTCCCCGAAAACCCCCACTGCATGTAGGATAGCCCACAATTGGACCTATATTTCTTAATTTAAACGAAAAAGCTTAGGCCTAATTATCATGTTTTCGTTCGCTGTTTTAAACGCGTCATTGCAGAAACAAAGTTAGCCTATAGCTATTCTTAGCCTGTGGCTGCTTTTGGGTCTAAATGTATAACGTGCAATATGACTTACACCTTTACATATAATTCTTGTAGATGTTTAGATGCATAATTTGTACGTATAATATACAAATATAGACCTACACCTTGACATATTTTACTTGTGTCGCAGAGCTGAACTTATGTGGCAGAGCAGTGCTGTGTGGCCGAGCAGTATTGTGTGGCAGAGTTATACTTGAGTGACAGAGCTGCACTTGTGTGGGAGAGCTGTACTTATGTGGCAGAGCTGTACTTTGTGGTAGAGCTGTACACATGTGACAGAGCTGCACTTGTGTGGCAGAGCCGTACTTGTGTGGCAGAGCTGTACTTGTGTGGCAGAGCTGTTCTTGTGTGGCAGAGGTGTGCTTGTGTGGCAGAGGTGTACTTGTGTGGCAGAATTGTACTGTGTGGCATAGCTGTACTGTGTGGTAAAGCTGTACTTGAGTGGCAGTGCTGAACTTTGTGGTAGAGCTGTACACTTGTGGCAGAGCTGCACTTGTGTGGCAGAGCCGTACTTGTGTGGCAGAGCTATACTTGTGTGGCAGAGCTGTACTTGTGTGGCAGAGCTATACTTGTGTGGCAGAATTGCACAGTGTGGCAGAGCTGTACTGTTTGGCAGAGCTGTACTTGTGTGGCAGAGGTGTACTTGTGTGGCACAATTGTACTGTGTGGCAGAGATGTACTGTGTGGAAAAGCTGTACTTGTGTGAGGCAGAGGTGTACTTGTAATGCAGAGCTGTGCTATGTGGCAGAGCTGTACTGTTTGGCAGATCTGTACTTGTGTGGCAGAGGTGCACTTGCATGGCAGAATTGTACTATGTGACAGAGCTGTACTGTGTGGCAGATATGTACTTGTAAGGCAGAGGTGTACTTGTGTGGCAGAATTGTACTGTGTGGCAAAGCTGTACTGTGTGGCAAAGCTGTACTTGTGTGTGGCAGAGGTGTACTTGTGTGGCAGAATTGTACTCTGTGGCAGAGCTGTTCTTGTGTGTGACAGAGCTGTACTGTGTGGCATAGGTGTACTTGTGTGGCAGAGCTGTACTTGTGTGGCAGAGCTGTACTGTGTGGCAGAGGTGTGCTGTTTGGCAGAGCTGAACTTGAGTGGCAGAGGTGTACTTGTGTGGCACAATTGTACTGTGTGGCAGAGCTGTACTGTGTGGAAAAGCTGTACTTGTTTGTGGCAGAGGTGTACTTGTAATGCAGAGCTGTGCTATGTGGCAGAGCTGTACTTGAGTGGCAGAGCTGTACTTTGTGGTAGAGCTGTACACATGTGACAGAGCTGCACTTGTGTGGCAGAGCCGTACTTGTGTGGCAGAGCTGTACTTGTGTGGCAGAGCTGTTCTTGTGTGGCAGAGGTGTACTTGTGTGGCAGAGGTGTACTTGTGTGGCAGAATTGTACTGTGTGGCATAGCTGTACTGTGTGGTAAAGCTGTACTTGAGTGGCAGAGCTGTACTTTGTGGTAGAGCTGTACACATGTGGCAGAGCTGCACTTGTGTGTCAGAGCCGTACTTGTGTGGCAGAGCTATACTTGTGTGGCAGAGCTGTACTTGTGTGGCAGAGCTATACTTGTGTGGCAGAATTGCACAGTGTGGCAGAGCTGTACTGTTTGGCAGAGCTGTACTTGTGTGGCAGAGGTGTACTTGTGTGGCACAATTGTACTGTGTGGCAGAGCTGTAATGTGTGGAAAAGCTGTACTTGTGTGTGGCAGAGGTGTACTTGTAATGCAGAGCTGTGCTATGTGGCAGAGCTGTACTGTTTGGCAGATCTGTACTTGTGTGGCAGAGGTGCACTTGCATGGCAGAATTGTACTATGTGACAGAGCTCTACTGTGTGGCAGATATGTACTTGTAAGGCAGAGGTGTACTTGTGTGGCAGAATTGTACTGTGTGGCAAAGCTGTACTGTGTGGCAAAGCTGTACTTGTGTGTGGCAGAGGTGTACTTGTGTGGCAGGATTGTACTCTGTGGCAGAGCTGTTCTTGTGTGTGACAGAGCTGTACTGTGTGGCATAGATGTACTTGTGTGGCAGAGCTGTACTTGTGTGGCAGAGCTGTACTGTGTGGCAGAGCTGTGCTGTTTGGCAGAGCTGAACTTGAGTGGCAGAGGTGTACTTGTGTGGCACAATTGTACTGTGTGGCAGAGCTGTACTGTGTGGAAAGGCTGTACTTGTGTGTGGCAGAGGTGTACTTGTAATGCAGAGCTGTGCTATGTGGCAGAGCTGTACTTGTGTGGCAGAGCTGTACTGTGTGGCAAAGCTGTACTTGTGTGTGGCAGAGTTGAACAAGTCTAGCAGCAGCGTCGAGTACAAACTGTAGGGAAGACAGTCAAACCTGCGTGTGCTTGCAAAATGTTGGTTACATAATAAAAAAAAGTGTCACGGTAAAGGTTTTGTTCCATAAACCTAGAATTATATTTGCGCATTTATGCTTCCCAATATTAATATTTATAAGATAGGTCTACAATAATTGAAAACTGATTGAGTTTGTATGTATTTTTCAACATTTATTCAGATATTGCCCTAAGTGGATCATCTCGAGTTGATTCACATGTACAATATTGTAAGCTGTAAAACATTCAGTTCATGAACGGATCAAGTCAAGTTGATTCACTTTGACGTTAAGATTATGAATATTCTTGCCAATTCATTACTGACCCACGCTATAAAAATGCTATTTTCTCCAAAGTTCACCAATATTTACTGCTGGCATTATCCATGCCGATTATATGCATCAAAACAGTTTATAATATCATCCTTTCATTCCTAAACGTATTCATTCCGATTTGGACTACGCTAACTAGAGAAGGCCAAAACTTCAAAGTCGATTTTCTCAAAACAACAAAATTGTCGATGAACCGCTTTTGAACTAGGGGGCTCGGATTCATCATCAGTCGTCAGCAATTTTGGCCAAGAGACTACAACCCAAGTCGACGAAGTAGGTCTAGTCGATCGTCGGCCGAGGCAACTCGATCAAGTCGTTGAAAGGTCGACGAAGTCGATCAAGTCAATCGTCGGCCGAGGCAAGTCGATCGTGTCAACGAGAGGCCGGCGGGTCGACGAAGTCGATCGAGTCGATCGTCGACCGAGCCAAGTCGATTATTAGCCCACGACTCAATCAACTGCGAGTAGGCCTATACCGTGTAACAGCCGCTCATAATATGTAGCAATGAAAATTCAACGAAGACTAGTTTTTGATTGCTTTAGATTTATTTTTGCGCTTGTGCCCACCCACGAACAAAGGGCCAGGGTACAAACAGGTCTACTCTACTCAGAGCCCTGCAAATAGTAGGGTCAGGTGGCTAGGAGGTTATACTTGCAAACATTATGATTTATTTCCATACAAGTTTTTCAATTAGCAGTTGAATCAATGATTTTGGGTGAAAAATAAATATTATATTGCTAGATCTGCTGTTTTGTTATTATAGTTTTGTAATTTAATGATGATTTTTAATATTTCGTTGGTAATTATGATTGTTTAAGGACCTGAATTTATATCCTTCAAAAGCTCGCAAGACAAAATGCGCGTAGGCAAATGCGCGCAGACAATAGAGCGAAACAAAAAATGGCAATTTATTAAAATTGAAACGAACATATATTTTTATTCCAAATTAGCTCGATTTGTACAAATTTTTGCACAACAAAACATAAGAATTATGCAACATTCTTTAATTGATGGAAAAACCGCAAGAGAATTAGAAGCAGGATAATGGTTCTTTTACAGGTGAGATAGAAGTAGGATTGACGAAAATAGCGCATGAGAAATGGAGACTGGATTACGGTGTAGTTACACCTGCAACAGAATCCTTAAATGATAAAAAATGATTAAGAAATAGAAGCTGGATGAAGGTTCTTCATTGATCAAATAGAAGTTGGATTTATGAAAAATCGCTCAATGGTTTTATATCTTAAATGGAAGCTGGATTGATGATTTTCATTCATGTATTTCAACATGCACTATTGCTACGTCATTAGCTTTGCTCTTAACCCATTCGTGCCTAGCGTCCCCAAAAATGGGACGTTTCAGAAACTTGCTCCTAAAGCATCAAATGCAAACATTTTGCAGAATTTGTGTTAGGTATTGTCCAAACTCCTCATTTGCAACAAAGTTTTTATATTTTAAGATGATTTTGAAAATCAGGGACTTATTTTGGGGGACGCTAGGCACGAATGGGTATGTGAAGATTTACATGGTTATATGTACAGATTATATCACTGAAAACTGTTGATACAGTCGATTTCAGAGAACAGATAAATAATTTGTACTCAGAATCATTCAAAATTAAATGCATAAGCAAAATTTAAACAGAAATGGCATGCTTGAATACATTTATATGCAAAATTGTTCACATTTTTAAATGAATTGCTTACACGCATCATTTCGTAATAATGCTGTCCATGCCTTTGATCAACATCCTATTTCAGTAGCAACCAACACTGTTACATAAAGCATATCAAACAGTTACATGAACATTAAAGCTGTTTCAAGTGCTAAAGTGTTTTTGATTGGTGTTGTGTAGCAGATTGTTGGCCTAACCCTCTTTATGTGGACCGACATTTCATTTTTCTCAAACTTTTCGCACACTTTCATTCGCACAATGCATCTGAGTTACAACAGATGGAATCTAGTGCTAAAGTGCAAGTGAACTTCACACATTCTGGTTCATACAATCAGCTTTCATTTCCCTAATAGATACAGCTATGTGTTGAGATTCATGCACTGGCCCTCAGTTTTATATATTGAACAGCTTGACCAAAGGAAGTGAAAATCTTCACATTTGTTGGCCTGTATCGTCTCAATAGTGGTATATTTTGCTCATCTACTGTAGCAGTTTCAGAGTGGTACATGCAAAGAAGTAGTCCTAGTAGCCTACAAAACATAGTTGTTGCAATGAACCACCCACACCAAGTTGAGGACTCATGACCCCAACTCCATTATAGGTATGACTGAGTAAAGTAGCCATGTGGTTTATTCAATGAAAAGTGTGTGTAGCCAATAAGGCTTAGTTTTAGTCTGAAAGTGGTAAAGTGGTGAAGAGACTACTATTTATTAGTAGGAGTCAACTGACGAATGTGAAAGCAAGTGCTAACTCAAAAACGGGAAAAACTTGAGTTACTGTCTTTTTCCCTAGCACGGCAGATTTGTCTACGCGCATTTGTCCTACGCGCTTATGCGCGTTACCTGGGGGATACATTTTTTTGTAATCTTATACCATGTCTGTTAGCAACGATAGCATAATAATTTTTGTTGAGATGACAACTTAAAAAGTTACCATTGCAGTCTGCATTTTCAAGACATTTATTTAAACAACGTGAGGGACGTTTATGAAGTCTTAAACTTCTACAATCGGTATAAAAATCAAGAGCAGTTTTGTAAAAATGGCAATCTAAAGTGCTGCCATTGCAGTTTGAACATTCAAAAATATCAAGCTAGATTAGAGGGCACATCCTCTCCCCAAGCTCCTCCCCTTTGCCCGGCGCTTCGCGGCACGGTGAACGGTCATCGTTCAAATTTCATTACCAAGTCACCGCCAATAGAAGACTGTTTATCGATCGGCTAAGCCCAAAATCTACAGAAACACTCGACCTTCCGTTCCCAAGGTAGTCCACACGCAGCATTAATTTTTCGTGCTGCTAAGACCAAAACCTCAGAATCATCCAAACTTCTGCCCGCACAGTGGCGCACAGTCAAGCTTTCCTGTCCGGACACGCAGAAAAACCGCAGAATCACTCAATATTCTTGAGCCAAGATGGCGCGCACTCAACCTTTCTTGCCCGTCCAAGTCAAGCTATCACGGAAACATGGAACTTTCTGTTCCCCAGGTGGGCAAATTCCCAAAATAATATGGTCACGTCTCCGCCTTGATGATGAATGTTCTTCATTGGGTCCCAATTCGCCTGCGTATTGAGTTCAGAATAACGTTTCCGGTATATTGATTTTGTTCGATTCTTTCTCATCTTATTCAACTTTCTATCCTGCTCCTCCTTCATATTCTCCTTCTCCTCATTTTTTTAATATTATTTTCCGTCCATTTCGTCTTCTATTTTTTTCCCAATTCATGCATTTGTCCATCCACACCTATGCACATACATGCGTATGATAAATTGACATTACGCTGACAGCCGTAGGCCTACACCCTACCAATCACCATGATCGATGCGCCTCGTGTCAGAAAAGTTTCGCTCCAGACTACATGAAGGAGTCTTGTTGCACCTAGCTCTACAGATAGCATGGTGCTTTTGGTTTATGTGCAAGAACTGCATCTATGCAAATTGAGCCTTTTACGCGACGAATCCGGTGGACTACAGCAGGACCATCAACTTCCATCTTGGACTTCTAACGAGAAATTTTTCAACGGGTTAAATAAGAAGAGAAAGATTCATGTGGCTGGTTCAATTTAATTCAATTCAATTTTCGTTTAATCAAAACTTCAGGCCGTCAGAACAAAGCCTGTTATAATTCTAAAATTAATCTTAAACTGATTTATTTGCAATTTCAGTTCGAATGCAATACAGATATAATTTATATTGGATTTGAACCAATATAAGCAAGATGGTTTTGATGTTAGCTTGCTGTAGGATTCAATGATGATGCACGTATTGTGGATAGCAAATGGCAAGTTTGATCGATATAAAGAGGAAGCTGGCAGATGTGCTTATAAAAGACAGGACGGGTCTTTTGAGCAGATATCTAAACCCATTGTTTGCATATAAAGAGGAAGATGGCAGACATAAGAGACACAGAAGTGTCTTTTGAGCAGAAAAGGAAACTCGTTGTTTGCAGCGATGTTTTATTTGTTTGGTATTAAAATCACACGTGCACAGTTACATACATACACACATAAATACATACATACATACATACATACATACATACATACATACATACATACATACATACATACATACATACATACATACATGCATGCATGCATGCATGCATGCATACATACATACATACATACATACATGCATACATACATACATACATACATACATACATACATACATACATACATACATACATACATACATACATACATACATACTAGGGTGGCCCTTAGCATACAACCAAAAAATAAAAATCGTAAAATTTTGTCTGGCACCCTTTCAATCCATGCCAATTATAGAAATAACATTATGTTGAAAAGGATTTTGGAATTGCAAAACATTTAGGGGTCCCCCTCCAGCGCCAAAATTTATTCTTGAATACAATTTTGATCAATTGAATCATACAATTTCAACCAAACTATATTCAACACATTGTCACTCAAAATTTTACAGAGATGACTAAAATACACTCTAGTGATGCAACAATGCCAATGAAACAAGTGATTACTGGTTAATTATAATTCAGTTATTGTTCACTGTTCAGCTGGTCACAGAAGTAATATAGAGGACAATAAAATGCAGGAGTCACTGCTTTTCTTTTCGTACAGTCAGGGAACTGTCGTCGATGTTCACTGACAACCTGCCGGAGAAATTGAAGCTGATCGTCATCTTTTGTGAGCTTTTTATTTACACTGGGTCGTTTAGGCGGATGATCTGGGGCTAATTCTTCCATGGCAGCAATCATTAGCTTCTTGGAGTCATTGGATACCCTTGATTCAAAAAGAGCAAGCCCAATAAGCTCTTCAGACAAATACCAGAGATGAAGCCCTAGCTTCTTGCTTGCAGCAGAAGAAATTGTACATGTAGTATGTGGATATGTGAGAAGGTTTGCCATGAGAGTGAAGTCATTCAGAGGAGCCTCCACAGCAATTGGCAGAGTTATCCAGGCTTTCAGGTAGACAACTGTACTACAACTGAAAAGATGGCAATATCGCGAATGCTGCGTTCTTCTGCAGCAGTCTTCTTGAACTGAGCACGAAAGAGCCACATCTTTATGGTATAGATGACTTTTGCCATCCATCGTGCCCGGTGCATAGCGCCAGGTATTCGAAACCGAATTCCACGAGAAGGAACTACAATGGCAAAGGCACATGTTTGGCCATGGCAGTCCTTGCCCTTCGAACCAAGAGATCTAGTCGATCAGCAGACCGCGGGAAGAGACTGCAGAGATGGGTTTAAATGGCTATGATGATTATGATAATTATGATGATTATGATAATTATGATGATTATGACTATGATGATTATTAGGCCTATGGTGGTGGTGATGATGATGATGATGATGATGATGATGATGATAATGATGATGATGATGATGATGATGATGATGATGATCAACTTCAACTTCAACTTGTTTATTGATCCCAAAAATATAAAACAGACAATTATGCATTCATACTAGTGCACAAAGTAATTAATTGCAGTTAGCAATTACGATGGTATAGCTTAGTGTACAATCATTACTGTGAAATGAAGGGAGCAATAGGCTACCCGAAGGGAGTGATCCCTCTATTGGGGCCTATTTACCAAAGGAGAAATTCTTCACTATAATATAATCAATGATAATCAATTAGGAAACAGATAGAAATGGCAGTATTTTTGGAATCAATTAAATAACAGCAGTGGGATACCTTCCCTCTGCTCAACTTAAAAAAAAGAATGGAAAAACACAGAATAAATGAATTGTTCATTTTACATTTTTTAGTGTGTGTGCACGGATTTGGGATTTAAATTGAGTGAGACTCCTGGATGCACGAATATTTTCCGGTATATCTATATCTATAAGAAAGGACTTGGGTATGTATGTATGTATGTATGTATGTATGTATGTATGTATGTATGTATGTATGTATGTATGTATGTATGTATGTATGTATGTATGTGACTTTGTCCAGAATGCACGCTCACAGTTTTTGAGCTTTTCACTCCAAACCTTCACTACTGCGTAGGTCTCGGCACGAGACGCTAAGTCGAGGGGTTGGCGATTCTCTACCACCGTGGGGGCCAGGGTGGGGGCGAAACCCCCCAATTTTTTCCCAAAAAACGGAGCAATTGATTTGAATTTTTTTCCTAGATAGAGGTCCATCAGAACCACCCGGATCAGTGGTTCGTGAATCTCTACCACCATGGAGGCCAGGGTGAGACGGGGCAAAAACACTCATTTTGGCTATAAATTTTCATTCGCTGGCCACGTATAAAAGCAGTAATTTTCAGCGTTTTAGAGGTGTTTCAGGTGAAATCTTTTCCAGTACGGATTTCACAGTTCGAGGGAGGTGGGGTGGAGGGGGTAGGGTGGGGTGGAGAGGGTGGGAGTGGAGTGGGGTGGAGTGGGGTGGATGTCGAGGAGCGGGGTGTGGGGATGTGGGGTGGAGGGGTAGGGTGGGGTGGAGGGGGTGGAGTGCGGTGGATGTCGAGGGTCGGGGGTGTAGGGGGTCGGGGGAGGTGGATGGGTGGGATGGGGTGAGGGCTGGTGGGGTAGAGGTGGTGGGGTGGCGTGGGGGGTCGAGGGGTGGAGTGGGGGGGTAGAGGGTTGGGAGTGGTGGGAGGTGGAGTGGAGTGGGGGGTTATGAGGTGGAAGCGGGTTGGGGGGGTTGATGAGGTGGGGGTGTGATGGGGGAGGAAATTTTCGTGAATCCTAAATTTCCCGGGCAACGCCGGGTACCCCAGCTAGTTATTCCATAAAACAGGACCCTGATACTTAATAGAAAACTTTCTAGTGTTCGTTTTTGCAAAGACACTTATGTAGATTCTATTATTTCTAATGCCTTTAGTAGGCCTATATAAGTTAGGTCTAAAATAGGACGAGAATGCCAGTGGAAGAAGGTTGTTGTCATACTTATACATAAATGTACTAGTTTGTATAAATTTAATTTGGGATACTTTTAGCACGTTTAACTGATGATATAAGGGGCTAGTGTGAGCATTAAAGGGAGATTTAGTAATAATTCTTATGGGTTTTTCTGCAGCCTATTTAGCTTAGTTAGGTGAGTTTCATGTGTAGATGTCCAGATGAGATTGCAGTAACCTAAGTATGGGTGTATAAGTGTGAAATATAATGATTTTAGTATATGAAGTGGAAGAATATAGGCTATTCTGTGAATTATGCCTATATTTTTGGAGATTTTTAAAGAAAGTTCAACTGTATGTATATTCCATTTTAAGTGCTGGTCGATATGAGCACCCAGGAATTTAGACGAGTATACTTGCGGTAAAGAAATATTTTCAATTAGTAGGTTATTATCAGGAGGTGGAGCAAATTCTTTTACTAGATCTAAAAATTATATAATTAGATTTGGCTATGTTCAGTGAAAGCTTATTGGCTTTGAACCATTCACTAGCCATTTCTAGGTCGTTATTTGCTATTTTAATTAATTGTTCATCAAAGGAGTGAGAGTAAAAAGCATTAGAATCATCAGCAAATAGGATGTAATGTAAAAAAGTTGCAGAATTAGGAAGGTCATTTATGTATAGGCCTATTAGAAATAAAAGAGGCCCCATGATTGAGCCCTGAGGGACCCCAAAATCAATCTTTTGGAAGCTGGATAATTTCCCATTACATGAGACTTGTTGGTAACGGTTATTTAAGTAATTTGTGAACCATGTAAGTGCAATACCTCTAATCCCGTAATTCTCAAGTTTATTTAGCAGGATATTATGGTTGACGGTATCGAATGCCTTATTATGATGATGATGATGATGATGATGATGATGATGATGATGATGATGATGATGATGATGATGATGATGATGATGATGATGATGATGATGATGATGATGATGATGATGATGACAATGATGATGATGATGATGATGATGATGATGATGATGATGATGATGATGATGATGATGATGATGATGATGATGATGATGATGATGATGATGATGATGATGATGATGATGATGATGATGATGATGATGATGATGATGATGATGATGATGATGATGATGATGATGATGATGATGATGATGATGATGATGATGACGATGAAGAAGAAGGAGAAGGAGGAGAAGAAGAAGTAGATGAAGGAAGAGGAGAGGAGTAGAAAGACAGGTATAAATGTAGGAGGTAAAGAACGAGGATGATGAGAGACCTGAACAAACAGAAGAAGAGTGCAGGACGAGGAGGACGAGGAGAAATAGGAAGATGAAGAAAATAAGTAATTATAATTTCAATCAAAACAGATCAATTCATGAACTTGTGCGGAACTCATAAAAAACCATTTGGAAAGAACTAGTACTTATTTTATTTTCCAACAACGATGGGGTTTTACTGTTGTACATGTGCAGCTGTGGAATTAAAAAGCTCTAAAAATAATAACAATGTTGAGCCGTTCATAGCAAAACTAGACTCATTGGTCTCTCTCTCTCTCTCTCTCTCTCTCTCTCTCTCTCTCTCTCTCTCTCTCTCTCTCTCTCTCTCTCTCTCTCTCTCTCTCTCTCTCGCTCTCTCTCTCTCTCTCTCTCTCTATATATATATATATATATATTTCTCTCTTTCTCTCTCTCTCTCTCCCTCTCTCTCTGTCTCTCTCTCTTTTCTCTCTCTCTCTTTCTCTCTCTCTTTCTCTCTCTCTCTCTCTCTCTCTCTCTCTCTCTCTCTCTCTCTCTCTCTCTCTCTCTCTTCTCTCTGTCTCTGTCTCCGTGTCTCTCTTTTTCTCTCTGCATTCTTCACAAGTATGTGTGTCGGACTAGGTAGCCTCCAGTAACACAAGTCATCGTTTGAATGCCTCATCATCTCATCCTAGCCGTATAAACACCTCTATCTACAGAATGGCACAGGGAAGAGATTTTACGTCCGAGCTGACCTTCGTGTGTATTCATACGTGTATATTCGTATGAGTGTGAGTGGGTCGTCAGATTATTCAGTGTATGCTTTGAAAAAGTCTTCGATGCCGGTGATGTTGCAGGAAAATCGTCCAATGTAAAACACAAGACGATGAAGGAAGAGGAGATTTGTACGGGAGACAGCGATCAAAATGTATCTCGAACTGGAAACACGACGACAGAGCAATAACATTAAGCTCATAAAATTCAACGCCCTGCATCATGACAAGCACAACTAAAAAATTGATTTTTAAACGTATTTTTCTTCATCTTTTTCTTCTCATCATACTTTTTTACATCTCCAATGCTACCTCTCCTCTTTCTCCTCATCTTACTTCTGTCCCACCCTTCTCTTACTCCTTCTTCTCACCACCCTTTCCCCTATTCCATACTCTTCTTCTTCTCCTCCTCCTCCTCCTCCTCTCCTTCTTTACCTCCTCCTGTTCCTTCTCTTTCTCTCCTCTTTCTTCCTCATTTTCCTTCTCCACCTCCTTCTATTCCTCATTCTCCTCATTGCCCACCCCTCCTCCTTTCTTTCCTCATTTCTTAATCTTCCTGCTTCTCTTCTCCCTCTCCTCTTTTGCCATCAGTTCCTCTTCTTTCTTCTCCTCCTCCTTCTCCCCGTTCATCCTCTAAGTTGTATCCTTTCTCTTTCCATAATTTCGCATTCTTCTTCGAACTTTTAGAGAGGACAACCATTACGGTGCACCTGTGGCATTCCTCACAGATCTACACTCTACTCAAATACACTGTTTTCATGTATATTCCTAATGTGAATCCTAACGTCAAAGTTCGATAATTATCATGCTATAATATTATTTGTCACAAAAAACTCAACTTTATGAAATAGTAGACCAAAACAAGACGCGGAATGATTTTTCTATTTTTAGTGCAATAAATGCGCTGATTGATGCAAATTACAATTTGCAGGGGGTAATGTTTAGGAAGGGGTAATTTGAAAGCTTTACACCGGCTCCGTTTTCCCTCCACAAGGCAATACAGTGCTCGTGCCGGCAATCTCTTTTCCTCCATTCTCGTCACATCTCCAAACCACGTCATTCTGCCTTCTCTGATCGTATGTGCTAATGAGATACGTTCAAAGTAGTTGAATTATCAGGGGCACCAAGTTATTCGGGTAATCAGTTGGGCAGAGAATATTTTGTAGACTTAGTGTCTTGACGTGGGAAGCAGAGTAAACTTGAGCGATAAGACCAAGTTTCAGCAGGGTTCTTACCTGAGGTTCGTAACTGCTGAGTGTAAGGGCGAACGGCGCCGGTAGAATATACGACAATTAATAAGTCTCTTTGGAGACGGGGTTTCCCGACACCTGTTCCCCAAGACCGCCAGGTCTTTTATTTTTTCCCAAGAATTTGGGAAAACGAACAGCATCCTACCAATCCGCTCTCCCGAGCGGACGAGGAGTCTAAGTCCCGGGTGAGGCGAGCACTCAAGGCGCCCGCCGCTGACTTTGTGCAAGGCGGCGGGCGTGATAAGGGACGGTTCCGGCTAACAGTTTCTCGGGTGATGCAGCACCCAAGGCGGCCGCCGCATACTCTGTGCGAGGCGGCGGCGCGCGTTAAGCGACATTCCTAGTGACCGGTATTCGGGTGAAGCAAGCACCCAAGGCGCCCGCCGCGCACGTTGTGCTGGACGGCGGCGGCGCGTGTTTCCGTGGCGATATATTTGGACGGAAAAGCATACGGAGTTTTGGCCGCTGACGGTACGAACACTCCCGGGCTTCAGATCGACTCTGTCCGCTAGTGAACCGCAGCGCGGGTCATCTCTTCAGTTAACTCGGTGGCGACAAGATGGGAAAGTAGTCAGGGCGGCTTCTCGGCTTGGGGCCGTTGGAATGGCCGTGGCTCAGGGCACTGTGGACTCCAGTGGTCTTTGGAACGTGTTCAGTAGTCCCCTCTGGTGGCGACGGTTCACGGGCTGTCAGATGCAGCGTGGTGCACAAGGAGGCCGACCGGTCGAGGAAGAAGACGAAGACCGGCGCAGCGACGGTTGGCGCGCGGCGAGGACGCTCTGCTGGTGGGACAATGAACCCTGGTTTGAGAGTCGGCCATCCTCTTACTCAGGACGTCGCCTATTCGGTGACCGCGAACCAGGCGGAGAGCGAGTCCGACACGGCCGAGAGGTGCACTCGGTCGCAGGCGTCAGAGTCAGGAAATTCTTCGTCCCAGGGGGACGGCGGTGACGGCGCCCGCGCAGCACACAGCGACCCGGGAGACTCACGGTATCCTGGTAAGATAGTGTCTCTCTCGGGTCCTTGGCAGCCAAAGACTCTCGGTGAGGCAGGAGCTACCGAGAGTGAACGATTCGATCAGGCAGAGGCGCGCGCGGGTGAAAGAGAGGGAATTTCACGCGCGTCGTCTGTCGGGAGTCGAACGCCACAATGCTTTGCCTCGACAAAGGCAAAGTTTCTTTCTCTCCCTCCACCCCGCCAACCGCTTGGCGCAGGGTGGCCCTGGGTGGGGTGGGTTGGTCGTGATTGCACCCTGATCTGGAGTTAATAGGTGGCAAGCTCTGACCTGGTGTCATTCCATCTAGCTGCATGGTTTTCAGATGAGCACATCTGAGTAGGAATCTTGAAGGGGCGCTATGTAAATTTTGATCTATTGAAAAATTGTTGGAATGGCTGCGAAACAGTGACGACATCGTGGAAGTAGTAGAATATCAGTGTTCTTTATCCGTCCCACATACCCAGGCCCAGATTTACGACTGGCCACAAAGTGCCAGTGCACACGGGCCAACACCACAAAAGAAGAAAAAAACGGACTTTTTTAGTACTGTGCACTGCCCACAGATACAATTTCACACAAATATTTTAAACAAAGAAACAATTTAAAGGAACGTGAAAGCATGAAGTTTGTTCCTCTTGGTTATGAAGTCATGTCAAATTAGTGAAACTTTGCGTGTTTTGTTCTTGTAAAAATTGGTCACCAGATCATCAAAGTCATCTCCATGATTGTATAGAAAGTAATGTTAGAACTACATTTTTTTCATTAGTCTTGAAATTCGGTGTCTCAGACAAAAACAACAAATAATGCATTGAAAATACATGCAGTGTCTTCTTCTCCTTTGCTCTCTTCCGTCAGTCATGCGACGACGATGAGGCTCTCACATGACGTTGCCAGACTTGTCTATTTCTGATGAGATCCTTTGCTCCTGCCATACTAATGTCCATATTCTTCAGATCCTCTCTGACGTTGTCCATCCAGGTCTTTGATTGTCTTCCTCTGCTTCTCTCTCCATCTATATGCCCGTGCAGGGCCGCGAGTGGTAGTCTGTTTCCCTCCATCCGCTCAACATGACCGAACCATCTGAGCCTTCTTTTCCTGATTTTATCCACTACCGTTTCTTCCGCGCCCAGCTCCTCCCTTGTCTTCTCGTTCCTGATTGCATGCAGTGTAACTTGTCATAATTCGGTTCGTTATATTGTGTTTGAATCAAACAGCTTCATCCAGTAAGTGAGCAAGTTGTTATGCAAGTTTGTATGTGGGTTTGACTGTTGTGAGTCCGAAAATATATGGGTATGAAAGTATGAGTGAGTGGGTGAACGATATTGGCCATATCAGGCAGTCATACATACAGCAATTGAGTCTTGTATCGTATATAGTAGACTACTGAAATACATGACTCTATGTCATGGGGGTAACTCTTCCCCAAGTAGTAGTGGTGACTCTGACTCTGCAGCTCTGCTCATTACTCCTCCCTTCCATTCTTTCTTCCAGCGACTTCCTCTATCGCAGCGGTTCTCAACCTGTGGGTCGCGACCCCCACGGGGGTCGCCTGACGATTTGCCAGGGGTCGCCTGAGCCCTCAGAAATTTGGAAAGATGTAATAGCAATTTCAACATTATCTACCACACTATAGCAACTTAAAATAATTGTTCACTTATGCTTTTCCTCAGATTCATTCGTTAGCTTGCAGCAGCTAATTTCAATTTTGCCATTTCAGTTTTCAAATTTAAATTCCACTTTAACCATTCTTCTAACAAGTTAAACAATGTCTGGTTTGCTCAAAGAAACTATGCTGCCAGCTAGTGATGCCTATATGTAACACATGGGCGAAGACTTGGATTGGTCCCCAAAATGTGGTGGGGGACCGAGCTGCTCATAATTATATTCTCCCGATCTTACCAAAATATTTAATAATATTCATCATAAATTTCTACAGTGTTATCCAGTGTTATCATAATGAACATTTTTTAAATGCTAGCTTTAAGTGCTATGATTACAATGCGCAAATACAAAAATTAAACAGTGAGTATGGGACATTTATTTAAATGTGAGGTCTTTCAGCACGGAAATTATGCGAAATTTTCTTGAGACAACAGCTGATAATGCGTCCATTGCAGTGTGGAAATTGAAACAATTATGAACAATGGGAGGGGGACACTTTTGAGCATTGAAATGATGAGCAATTTCACTAAAACGAAACAACCTAAAATGCTACCATTGCAGTGTGGAAATTTAAAAAAATTGCCAGCATTGAAGATGGGATGTGCCTCTCAAACCCCTCCCCATTTCGGCGCTATCATAAAGAACATTAGTAAAGTTTATGAAACTGATAACCTCCCAAAAGAATCAGCTATGTGAAATGAGTGTTAAGAAAAGAAAAATGATCGACTAATTTTCAGAGTAGCCTGTTATTTAAGTTTAATGGGTCTAGTTGCGGCATGAATAGAGAAAATTACAAACTTCTTGGCAATGATATTTTGTCGATCGATTCGATGAGACACAGCAATTAAACTGAAGCGACACACAGATATAACTCTGCAGGAAACAATGACGAAGATTTAAGAGCTGATGACGCCAAGAAGATGCACTTGAGATGGGGATTTATTGGGAGATCCAACAGCAGGACGTGGCATGCAGCTGTCGAAGTTTCACAAGTTAAATAGACTTTTGAAACTTCAACTTCAAGCTAATGAATAAGTAGCTCTTAGAACCTCAAGAACCAGGAAACCTCACACAGTTTCGCAGCAGTGTTTGTTTTCTACGTATGGAAGTGAAATGCATAACATTGGACAATGGTAAAAAATGCAGTGTGGGGGGGAGTCAATCAATTTTGTTGTTGGGGGTCGTCACAACTTTAGAAATGTTACCAAGGGGTCGCCGCACGAAAAAGGTTGAGAACCGCTGCTCTATCGCTTCACCAAATACGAATTTAGTAGACCTACAAAGTAGGCTAAAAACGACCCCTCCTTAGGTATTTTGCCAATATCTTGACCAAAACTAAGAATTTTGAATTGTCAAAAAAAACGGTGGGTTTCCTCACTAAAAGTGATATAACTTTGGTTCTGTTTGAAATATTTTGACAAAATCTTGTTATCATGTGTAAATATGAATTGTCGCTGAGTCTGTGAAATTTCATTACTAAATTCTTATTTGGGTCAAGATATTGGCAAAAAGCCTTGGGGGTCTTTTTTGCCCACACTGCGTGTGCATTGTCCACCACATTAGGTCACAAAGTAGGACAGTAGGCCTAGCTTTACACACTAAGATTTTTCTGTATGAATTTGATAATTAGGTTGACACTTTGACGATTTCGTAGTTTCAAAATGGATTACCTAACCTAATTATTAGAATATTAATGGTGTTAAAGTTATGACAATAACAATTCGCAAAATGTCAAAAAGAATCGAAATCGAGGCCAATGACCGAATCTAACATTCAATTTCATATTAAGAACAGGGGTCGAAATGTGGGGGTTGGCGTGGGGGTGATGTTGAAGAGTGGAGGTGAGGGTGGCGGGCGGGTGGGGGGTAGGGAGAGTGGGGTGGAGGGGATGGGGTGGAAGGTGGGGTGGGGGTTGAGTGGGGTGGTGGCGGTGGAAGGGGGTTGGGAGGTGGAGGGTGGGGTTGGGAGGAGGGGGTGGGGGTTGGAACGGGTTGGGGTGGGGATGGAAGAGATGGGGGTGGGGTGGTGGGGGTTGGAGGGGTTTGGGGTGGAGGGGTGGGCTGGAGGGAGTGGGGGTGGGATGGGGTGAAATTTTTTCTCAAACCCAAATTTCTCGGGTGGCGTACCGGTAGAGGTCGGAGTGTGGTGGGGTATTGTGTAGTGGGATTGTGGCCGGAGCTGGTCGAATTCTAAATTCACCGGGCAAAGTGGGGTACCCCAGCTAGTTTTAAATAGGTTCATTTTAGGAGAGGCCTTTAGATTTTGTTGCAGACTATTTCGTAATAGTGATGATCTCAAACATACATAAACATGACGTAGCGCATACTCACCAACATTTTCAAGCGACGTCAGATGGGTTGGTAATATTATAATAATGGATAGGCCTAGGCTTATAATTGTCGCTGTTTGCAGAATCTGATGCAAATGCTTACAGCGCCGAGCTAAGCACAGCGTCAATATTGATTTTTTCCATATTCTTTCTCATCTTTCTATCCTCCTCCTCCTCGTCGTCCTCCTCCTCCTCCTCCACCACCATCTCTTCCTGCTCCTCCTCCTACTTCTTTTAATTATTTTCCTTCCATTTAGTCTTTTTCTACTTTTCATTTTTTTCCAATTCATCTATGCATGCATTTGTCCACCCGCACCTATGCACAGAGCTGTAGGCCTACTGGTAAATTTTGAGGTGGGTACACGCTGACCGGGAGAAAATCGACTTTTTGGTGCGAAATTTCTGATGACCTTTTGTTTAGTTGATTGATTGATTGATTGATTGATTGATTGATTGATTGATTGATTGATTGATTAGATGACCTTTTTTAGTCACCCGCCCCGCCCGAAAATGTTCCCGTTTTCCCCCGTCCGAAAAATCTGATGACCTTTTCTTAGTCTTTCGCTCCGAATTACGTGAAAAATACACCTGCATATCCTTTGCCTTTTTCGTGCGTATAAACTCACACGCTCCTTATGAGGTCAGTATACGCTGTATAAAGGAGTATACCCTGCTTTTCGGCGGTAAGTATACGGACCGTTTTTCCCATAGGTAAGAATACGCCGTATAGGCCTACCCGCGTATACCCTTGATTACAACCCTGCCTATGCACATACTTATGCATGCTGCAGACATTACGCAGACAGCCGTACACACTACCAATCACCATAATCTATGCGTCACGTGTAAGCAAAGTGTCGCTTCAGACTACATGTACGAGTCTTGTTGCGCCTAGTTCTACAAATAGCATGGTGCTTTTGGTTAAGTTTGCACGAACTGCAGTTGTGCAAATCGAGCTTTTACGCCACGAATCCAGTGGGCTACAACAGGACCACCAACTTCCATCTTGAACTTCTACCGAGGTATTCTTCAGCGGATTGAAGTAAACAAGAAAGACTTATGTGGCTGGTTCAATTTAATTCAATTCAATTTACGTTTAATCAAGACTTCAGTCTGGCAGAATGAAGCCTGTTATCATTCTAAAATTAATTTTTGCAAATGATTTATTCGCAATTTCAGTTCAATGCAATAGAAATTAATATTGGATTTGAACTTATAATTATTAATAGGCAAGATGGTTCTGATGTTAGCTTATTGCTGTAGGATTCAATGATGATGCGCGTATTTTGTATAGAGAGGAAGATGGCAGACGTGCATATAAAATACAGGACGTGTCTCTTGTTCTGAAAAGGAAACTCGTTGTTTGCAGCGATGTTTTATTGGTTTTTGTAATAATTAAAATCACACATGCACAGTTACATACATAAATCCATAAATTCATACATACATACATACATACATACATACATACATACATACATACATACATACATACATACATACATACATAATTATATGCATACATACATACATACATACATACATACTAACATACATACATACATACATACATACATACATACATACATACATACATACATACATACATACATACATACATACATACATACATTAGGGTGCATCAAACGCCCCAAAGTTATCAAAATGCGTTGTCCCTAGGCTTAAAATGTTCCTTTTATCTCCAATATAACCCTGATCAAAAAGCATAAATATTAAAAATTGTTTAGATATCCCACCTCCATCTTTTAAAATGTACATAATTATCATTCGACATACATTACTTATTGAATTTGTCGGATTGTATGGCGTTTTAACAGGACTTGTTTTATGCTGGAAAGAAATATATCATAGTTGTTATATGTTTTATGTTTTAAGTGTTCTTTGTTTTCTATGATATATACACTGCATTGGGACTCCAAACAATCGCCATTGCTGTCAAATAAGAATGTAAAGGAGGAGCGCCTTGCAATAGTTTTTGGTAATGCAAAAGAGCTGAAGTTCCTCGGTGTGCCATCTTATGCAATGGGATCACAGAGAAAAACGGAGGACCTCATTGCTGATCTGACCATTGATCTCCTGCGCTCATGGCAATGTAGTGACTCCATTGTCAACATGGCATTTGACACCACCGGATCAAATACATGACACGTTACTGCTGCTTGTGTTACAATTCAGATGCGGTTAGGTCGAGCTCTTCTCTGGTCAAGATGTCGACATCACGTTGGCGAAGTAATTCTTACACACGTGTTTGAAGATCTTCAAATTGAGACTTCAAAATCACCCGAGGTGGTATTATTCGCAAGGCCTCGTAAGAACTTCCAGCTCCTCAAGACACATCGGTCAGCAACAGAAAGACTATCACGCTTTGATGGTAATGTATTCAGTGAGAATGCAAAACCGTTCATTGACATTTGCAGAGAACAATTTCGACAGATATTATAGTTCACAGTTGTCCTTTCGTAGAGATGGCTATAAGGAATTTGCAGATCTCTGCCTATTGTTTCTTGATGGAGAAGTAGAAGGAGATAAAGTAACATTCAAGCGACCTGGAGCACTCCACAAGGCCAGATGGATGGCCAAATTGATTTATTCAATCAAGGTGTCTTTTTGAGCAACAGATTGCAAAGCTTCCACGCAACACAATAAAAACAGAGCGTCAGGTCACAAAAGTGAGAGACTTCGTGAATTTTGTGACCCTGGTTTACAGCTCTTGGTGGATGACTTGTAGTTCGGTGACTGATGCGAAATGGAATGACTTGAAGCTATACAAATCATTCTTGCAATATGACTTGTTGAATGCACAGGTCTCTGCGAGTGCTGTTCGTGCCTTCAAATGACATTTGTGGTATTTAACGGCAGAAATGGTGCCACTTGCACTATTTAGCAATAATGTTCCAGACACTGAACGACGTGCCCTTGCTAATCGCCTGCTTTCAGTTAAGCCAAAAGAACGCTTGCAATTGCCGCAGAACAGATTTGGATCGGGCTTTGGGAAACTTAAATTTTCAGATGCAAGCTTAATCACAGCTACAACAACTCTTGCCGATCTTGCAGGGACTGACTCGTGGTATATGTTTGAAATAACCTACTACAAGTTGACACTCAGTTCCTCAACGAAGAGCTGTCCGACTGGTGGAGCCGCAATGACTATCAAACTGCTATGAGAAACATTGAAGCACTCAACGTAATCAATGACTGTGCTGAGAGAGGAGTGAAGCTCAGTTGGGATTTTCTGTCAGCATCAAAGACTGAACAGCATTATCAAGAATGTGCTTCAAGTTGTGGAACAAGACCGGCAGAGACAATCTAATCCGCGCAAACGCAAGCCAACTTCCGAATGACAATATCCGCTTGACATGTGTCATGTAATAGCATCGCTGCATCGCAACATAAATGTTTTCACAATAGTAATAATAAATATGTTCACTTCTAAGAATCTTTGCAATACTTTGCAATACTTCTGAAGATGGTTCTTGGCTAATACAGCACAGATAATGATAAGAACTATTGGACCTATCTTTAAAGTCTTGTTGCAGCATAATAATGCATAATCTGTTCAGTGTGTTCGCCATTGTAAAACTTCAGTTGCTGGGTGGGATACCTAGAATATGTCAGAAAATTCTCAAATTTTGGGAAACAAACTTTTTTAGTAATAGGAAAAGAAGTGAATTAGGGACAAAAACTTTTGAAAGTTTTTTAACAATTATGGGGCGTTTGATGCACCCTAACATACATACATACATACATACATACATACATACATACATACATAAATACATACATACATACATACATACATACACTCATACATACATACATACATACATACATACATACATACATACATACATACATACATACATACATACATACATACATACATACATACATACATACATACATACATACATCATCATCATCATCGAAATCCTTGGGCTAAGCGCCCGTAGGTGTCCAGCGCCACTCTCTGTTTGAGTCTGTCTCGCGTCATGTTGCCCATCTTCAACCTGTCCGGTCTGCAGGTCCATACCATTAACATCTTGAACCAGCTAGACCACCTTGTCTGATGAAGAGAATATTGTGAGAAAGGCACGAAGGACAACCTGGGTCAATGCCCGTATGTGTCCCTCGCTCTCTCCCCGCGACTCTCTCCACTGGTCTGTAGCCTACTGACCGGCCTGTGCATGTCTGCTTCACATCATGACACCTTGAAGCATCTGGGTCGCTATGTCACGTGTGCCGTGGTTTTTGCGGATTTCAATGGTCTTGGTCTTTTACTGCCAGTGTATCTCCACCCATCTGGCAAACCTTCCTCATTTTGTCCGGGCTTAGGACCGGCACAGGGAAGTTGCTAGTTCCCTGTGGCAGAGGATGGCTGCAGTTTAACGTCATGCCCAGGACCAATACATACATACATACATACATACATACATACATACATACAAACATACATACATACATACATACATACATACATACATACATACAAACATACATACATACATACATACATACATACATACATACATACATACATACATAAATACATGCATACATACATACATACATGCATGCATACATACATCAATACATACACACATACATACATACATACATACATACATACATACATACATACATACATACATACATACATACATACATACATACATACATACATACATACATACATACATGCATACATGCATACATGCATACATGCATACATGCATACATGCATACATGCATACATGCATACATGCATACATGCATACATGCATACATGCATACATGCATACATGCATACATGCTTACATGCATACATGCATACATGCATACATGCATACATGCATACATGCATACATGCATACATGCATACATGCATACATGCATACATGCATACATGCATACATGCATACATGCATACATGCATACATGCATACATGCATACATGCATACATGCATACATGCATACATGCATACATGCAAACATGCATACATGCATACATGCATACATGCATACATACATCAATGCATACATACATACATACATACATACATACATACATACATACATACATACATACATACATACATACATACATACATACATACATACATACATACATACATACATACATACATACATTGTTGGCTACTTTATGCTTTGTAACTATTGTAACTATTGTGGCTGACTGTATCAGACCTTACTCGCACAGGTGTTGTATCGGAAGGAGTGCCGTACGCGCCTGAACTTTAGTCTAATTAGCTCTAGTATAAATAGCTGTTCTCTCATTAAAATTGTTATTTTTATACAACCCGGCGACCTTATTTCTTTTCTCCCATAGACAACTTGCAACAGATGGGGGCTCGTCCTCTGTTTGGTTCGTGAAACTCGGTCGGTCAAATTTGTCCTATTGGGGTTCGTGAATGGACTTTAACTGATTTTGGGGCGTATTTGTTGGTTAGGTGGCTTTGTGCGGCGTTTTGGTCCGTTTTTTTGAACATTTGGGTTCTGATAGAGATTGGGAAATTTGTCCATGAGACAGTGTTGTGAGTCGGTCAGCACTCATCAGTCACGTGGTTTGACTGTGCGGTATATTTTGTGGGAGTGACGTATGGGTGTACCTACGTTTTGTCCAGGTGACAATTTTGTGCGTTTGTTCGTTAGTCATAGGGTTTGACTTCGCGTGAAATTTCGTAGAAAACGTTTTGTTGGTTGGTTCGACCTTAAAAATGGTTGTCCCTTTGGGAAATTGGTGGGTGTGCTGCAGTACGCAGAGCAATTTGTAATTGTGTCGTTTAAAAGTTCTGAGAAAATGAAACCTTGGGAGAGTTTGGAGGAGAAACGAGCTAAGCAAGTGGCTTGTAAAGAAAGGAGAAAACAGAGGAAGTTGGAGGCTAGTGTGAATTTTCGGGCAGAGAATAGCGCTTTTTCGAAGCAGCAGAATTTACGCGGAAATTTTGTGAGGTATATGACGGTTCAAAGTACCGGGCACCTCGGTCTTTAATGCAAATTTGGTGGGATGAACACGCCACTGTTGAAGAGAAATTGGAAATTGAAAAGAAAGAGCGTGCTATGTCTGTAGAACAAAATGCGGGGGCACAGAAATTGTTGAAGGAGGGGCCCATGTATGCTGGTTATTTTGACGACCTTGAAGATATTGAGGTAGCTGCTAGAGTTCTTTCTGGGCGGCTGCAGGTACAACATGCCGTGCAGGTGTGTGTCGATAGGCCTTTGTTTGTGTACACGAATGTTATTTCTGATAATGTGGTTGTTGACAATCCTTGTGTTGCAAATGATGTGGTTATGAATGATGTCACTGCGGATGATGCTGTTGAAAACGATGTTGTTGTGAATGATGGTCTTGAAACGGATGTCTTGGAGGATTTAGTCGAAGATAATTTGGGTCAACTGTTTGATGTGAATGAGAATGTATGCATGTGGTCTGAAGTTGCAACGGGTGCAGCGATAGGCGACCAGACGAAAGCATACGAGGTCGAGAGCTTTGCGAGTGAGCGAATGATGGGTAGTGAGGTGTGGCGGACGGAGTCGACTGATGTGGGTCAGAGTACACCGATGTATGGTGATTTGTATGGTGATTTGTCGGGTGATTTCTCGGTTGACTATACATGGAATTTCACTGAAGGTGATGTCGATCGGTTGTGTGTTGACGAGAATGAATGCGAGTTGAATGAAGTGACTGTGTGTGATTGGGTTTCGTGTACCCAAGTTAGTCAGCTGCAGCGTGATTGTCGGGAAGCGAGGCTTTTCTGTGCGTTGAGCGAGACTCTGGTCGTGGCTTCTCCCGTTGAGACTAATATGCCGTTGAGTATATATGAGGTGCGTACGAATGTGGGCTCTGAAGTTGATGTGGCGTGTCGTGTATTCGGGGGTGTGTCAAATGGATTGAAGCTAATGTTGAGTAAAAGCGTTCCGGTTGGTGGGTTGCATCTGAATTTTGTGGATGTGTTGTGCGAACATGGCGATATCCGTATGCAGATTAAAGGAGTGTTGTCGGACCGAATGCGGTTGGACGTTGGTCTGTCAAGCGTCAAGGAGGTTGTGTGGAAATTGAATGCCTGTATGTTGATAGACGTGGATTATGTGGGTAGCTCTGAAGCCGAGTTGTTTTTGCTTAATGTTGAAGATGCATACAATGGTGGTGAATTGGAAGAGACTGTTGAACGGTCACCTGGTTCTATTAGTGTGGTACCGTGGCATGATAGTGTGAAAGGGAGTGTGGATGTGAAGTCTGTAATGACAACTGTTGTCTATGGTCCATCATTTGGTTCGAACTGTTGGTGTTGTACTATTTCGACTGTTGTACGGTTGTGCATATCTGTTGAGTTGGTTGAAAGGTGCGTGGACGTGCAGAAGTTTGTGGTATTTACGCATTGCTTTCTTGTGCACGAAGAGTTGAATGACTTTGAGTTGTCTGCGGCGTTGTTATTGATCGACAATGATGTGAAATTTACTGTGCACGGAAAGTTGTTGACCGATACTATTGTTCGTTGGCATGTGTATTTGGTAGGCGTAGTGAGGAATCGTGTGCATGATTGTTCCTGTGTTGCGTTTGATTGTGGTGCGGGTACATCAGAGTACACTGTTGATTCTTTGAGTAGGCCTGTGTCTTGGGTGTGGTCTGCTATGTCGTCAGTTGTTGCCAATGATTATGATTGTGTATGAAGGTTCGTGTTTTGACTTGGATTGTGTTTCGACGGCATCTGCTGTTAACGTCAATGAGTCGGGAGTTACTGCACATGGTTATGTTGTTGCCTCAGATACGGACGAATGTGTTGTGGCTGCATGTTTTTCTGAATTTAAGGATGGTGATACACGTTTGGTGCCCAGGTATGATAATGTTGGTGTGTCCGATGTGGATACTGTGCATGAGTGTGAGTGTGTCTCATTTGAGGTGTCTGCTATTGTCTTCGATATTGTTGAAGAGGTTGTGCGTTGCGAGATTTCTCAGTTGGCTGCGGGAGTTTATTTGCAGGATGTACGTATGGTGGATTTTGGAGAGTCGTTGGTCGGTAATGGACGTCGACTACGCCGTGGGAAATTGCTACGACGGGAAACCGACGCGCGCTGCGTTGCTGTCCTGTGGATGACGTGGTTCGTTCTACTGTGGTCGTCGAGTGGAACTTCTGGCACTGGGCATTTAGACGAGTTGCTCCGTGGATCGTCGCAATGGATTCCAGCATGGAGTCTGATACTCTTTCTCGTCGTTGGCTTGTGCTGCTGTGGCCTGGTGCAAGTTGCGATGTGGACGGTCTGTGAATTTCTGCAGGTGGTAGAAATCCATCTGATCAGTCACCAGAACCTTTGGACTTGGCAGTTAGAAACGAAACATTCTTCTGGGAATATTCAGCGGCGAAATGTTGGTCTGGAAATGCTACTTGATGTAGTTTGTCGTTTTGCGTTCGCTGATTAAATTAAATGTAATTAGGCACTGTTGCGTGGCGTTGGTTATGCCGAACTGTTCAAAGAACTTTGTGTAGGAACTTGTATCCGAACGTTTAGGATGAAATGTTCACCGATGTGCATAGTTAAGTAGATGCGATGAATGTTCACCGATGTTTATGATTAGTTAAGTACATGAGACTTTGCGAAAGTTACTTCGTCGACCGTATATAGGTCGCCTCGTCTGTAAGGGGAGGGGTATGTTGGCTACTTTATGCTTTGTAACTATTGTGGCTGACTGTATCAGACCTTACTCGCACAGCTGTTGTATCGGAAGGAGTGCCGTACGCGCCTGAACTTTAGTCTAATTAGCTCTAGTATAAATAAGACGTGACTGCGACATTTTGACAGGCACCGTTTGCATTTGGAGAGGCACCTTTTGGAGTTGGGATGGTTCGTTTGGTCGGGACACCGTTTGTCCTTTTGTGGTGCTGGGTGCTTCGTTTGGAAGTTTCGACTTCGTTCGCTCTGGACCTGTTGTTCGTTGGTGTCTGTCGCCTGCTGGGTGACTTTTGGTGGAGTTCATTTCTTCGACGGCAGAGGTCTCCGTTAGACTTGTCGAAGCTGGTGTGTGCCGCTGGTGTTGTCAGGACAGGACTGCACGTTACTTCGTTTTTGGTAACGTATGAATAACCCAGTATTGCTTGTAAATAGCTGTTCTCTCTTTAAAATTGTTATTTTTATACAACCCGGCGACCTTATTTCTTTTCTCCCCTAGACAACTTGCAACAACATACATACAAACATAAATACATACATACATAATTATAGATACATACATACATACATACATACATACATACATACATACATACATACATACATACATACATACATACATACATACATACATACATACATACATACACATACATACATACATACATACATACATACATACATACATACATACATACATACATACATGAATACATACATACATACATACATACATACATACATACAAACATACATACATACATACATACATACATACATACATACATACATACATACATACATACATGCACACATACACACACATACATACATACATACATACATACATACATACATACATACATACATACATACATACATACATACATACAGTCGACATAAATGTGTGCATGTCTCATCGGAGCCTGCTCACTTACATATCCGACAGCTGGGTACAAGGTCGGAATAAGAACTTTGAAGGATATGCTCAGTAAATCCGTGGGACCCCAACCTTACGAGTCACTAAAACACAAACACAAACAACAGGGCCGCATAAAGGTTAGTGCTGTCCCGAGCGCTATGATAGCTTCCAATGGTCCCCTTGCGGAGCACACACGTCCATCACGCAGGGGCTTCTATCCCCCCTAAGCAACCGGGCGCAATCCATTTTCTTTCCCCCCTTTTCTGGACCGGCCTTCCTCTATGTATGCAATATAATGCAATCTAGCGCATGCCCTCCTCTAGACTAAGTGTGGGAATGAAGGTTTGTTTGGAGAGGGACAAACGAGCATCCAACAGCCGATCGCCGAAGCATGTGTAGCGCTGAGAATGGAACTGGTATGGGGAAGGAATGTGCCGCCCCTAATTTTTGTGATTTCCACATTGCAATTTCAACATTTTAAGCTGTCCTCTTAGCAAAATCAGGCTAGGCCTACTCTACTGTTTCAGTGGAGGAATTGCTGCCAAAATTGGGCAGCCATATGTTTTGCGCCTCTGATCAGTGTGCACTCGAGAGACGTTACATAAATTTTTAGAGCACAATGTAATACAATAAAATACAATGTAGTACATTGTAGGTCCTACGTCGTAAACCCATGTAATAATGATGTTGCTTTACTAAGTGTTCAAGGACCAAATTTGACTGTCTTAAATTTGACAGATAACATTGCAGAGAAGCCATTTAGTTGTGCAAAATAGTATTTGTATTAATATTATTTTTTTAATTTTAATATGTTTGTATTATTTATCTTCCTATCCCCTACTATCTTCCTTTAGTGATGCCTAGATTGAACGCTGCCCTCCATGTCCGACCTTCCCCCCAACCGACGTGAATTTTGGCTGTCTTCTGATTCCCCCCTATTTTTCACTGGGCGCAAGCTGCGCCCGCCATGTATAGGGATAGAAGCCCCTGCCATCACGCACACACATGTAGTAATGATTTATTGCACCGGGTCCAGAGACGGAATGAGGAATGTTCAACATGCTAAATTTATGTCCTAACATTTTCAAAAGTCCATGTGACAAAGCTATCGACCTGATGATGTAAGACTAAAGTCTGTTGTAGTGAATGACAAGAACCCTGGCTCTTCTTCGCACTCAGCACGGCCGCGAATTACTCGGCGACCGTGAACTACCGTCCTTTAGCCTACTCACCGCCTGGTACCTGGAAAGAAGAGCGTGGCCTTGGTTTACATGTGAAGGATAAAAGATCGAACCCTGATTATGAATCAGAACTATACTGAGGCATAGAGAGCGCCTGCGTGGGAACCCACACGCATCCAGGATAAGAACTAACTGCTGTAATAGAGGAGATTGCAGAATAAAGAAGTATTATTCGCACAGCAATTAGTGTCCCCTTTGGCAGGAACGCTAAAGGCTACAATTGGATCAGCAGTAAAACAGGGGGAACTAAACGTCACAGAAGACGGGAGACTCTGGCGGAAACTACGACTAATACCAAGAACCATTTAGACTGCAGGCTACACGTTCCGCTCTACTGCTAAGGCTGTTCTATTTGGTCCTGGTTGGGTCGAGAGCGCTTCTGAGTAGAAGCCTACTCTGGAAGAGGCGCTGTATAAATGTCTGAAATGAATGAATGAATGTTCAACAAGTCTTTTCGGGCTTTGATAACAATTTAATACAATGGTTGCGCAGAGCGGGGCACAACTTCAATATTGATTTTCAAACAGACTTTCTCATCTCCTCATCTTTCTCTCCTTCTTTTTCTCCTCGTCCTCCTCCTCCCCTCCCTTTCACGTTTTCCCTTTCCTCCGTTTCCTTCTATCCCGTCTTATTCTCATTCTTACAAATTAATTTCAGTTAAATTGCCTGTATCAAAAAAGGGGTATATGAATCTTGTAGGCAGCTCTACAAAATTTCTGAATGCTTAACAATCCTTTTCTTTCAAAGTCGTCCTGTTCTTCTTCTTGCAAATTTAATTTCACTTTCAAACAGAGTTCTTTATAATCCTCTTCATCTTTCTCTCCTTCTTTTTCTCCTCTTCCGCCTTCTCTTCGTCCTCCTCCTCCTCCTCCTCCTCCTCCTCCTCCTCCTCCTCTCCCTCTCACGTTCTCTTTTCCTCATTTTCCTTCTATGTCGTCCTATTCTCCTTCTTACAAATTTAATATAAGTTAAATTGTATGTGTCAAAAACGTGACAAAATTTCTGAATGCTTGACAATCCTTGTGTTTGAGCTAGCGTGCGATGCGAGATGAATGGGCATCGGGCAGAGATTGTAAGCATCTGGTGTTCAAGACGGAAATAAAGTGGATGACCCCCCTACCTCGGAGAACAATTCACTGAAGGCGTGCGATCGATTTCAACGAGGGTGTTTAAAAAACATGTGTGTCTCTTTTGTGAAAATTTAATTTGTCTGTATGCAGCGAAGATTTATTAGCAATATATTAAAAGTCATATTTTATGATTAATTTTCAGCATAATGCCTCGCCTCAAAAGACACCAATCGCCTGAGTAGGCCTAACACCTGGAAGAGCGTCACTCAAAATTTCGCTATAATATATACCGCTTGCCTTCTGTGTTGAAATATTGGCGAAGAATTACTGTTGACTTCACCAGAAGATCCGTACGACTGAATCATTTCTTCACGGTTATTATTATTATCGTTCGACTGCATCGATGTGATAGTGTTTGCCCCAATAATGGTAGAATTCATTCAGTACTTTTAATTCCTGCTGAAAATGTTCTCTTTAATTTGATACTGAAGACTCCTGAACGCCTGATCTTTCATCGTCTTGGCATCGGTTTGGTATTGCATTGTATCGCCTGTATCGTAGGCCATATACGACATTTTATTTGACCAATTACTAAGCGCTTTCTTCAGCAGAAGTCTTTCAGATTCGATCAGCGACCCCGAGAGAAAAGGCTGGACTTGAGGCGAGTAGGCTAGAGATGTTATTATTTTTTTAAATGCCTCGATGACTAAGAAAATTATTTCAATTTCAACAATCGATTCCATATCTAATCAGTAGAGAGTAATGCAATTTAGTATATGAAATACCTTATATCGAAACTTGATTGGCTCACATAGGCCTAGGCTACAGTGTGCACATAACACTTTTCATGAAATTTGCATTTATCGCTTTTGATCCAATTTAAGTGCTTTGCACTCAATGTACAGCTAGCCTACATGTATGTGTATTCGTTTAATTCAATAAACGACAGTGGGGCGCGGTGGTGTAGTGGGCATGTTCGATGACTTGCAGCCGGAGAGTTGCAGGTTCGAATCCACCTCAAGTCGCCGTGCAGGGACCTTGGGCAAGTCCTTCACTCGCAATAATTGTTGCTCATCGCTTCGGTGTTAAACTCTGATGCAGTGTTCTCGCTGCAGTCGGGAGCGCCTCTGAGTAGTGAGCTTGAAGGGGCGCTACAACATGTCCACATACAAACATACAGACAGAACGCTGTAGGTTTACTGTAACATTAGCACGATAATTATTGACAGTATTGCTGCCTAATACTTAGAGTCAAAATTGGTAGGACATGCTTTCTGTAGCCTACGATTGATCTATTTTGTTCGATAGATCACGGCATAGTATTTAAAAAGCTTGAAAATATGGAAATACGTGGAGCTGAACTAAATAACTATTATTGGTTTGAGAGCAACAAGTCATCTGCAATGGTGGTCTCTTACAGCTGAGACTAATTACATAGGGGGTTCCTCAGGGAGTCAGGGTTCCATTTAGGTTCCCAACTCTTTTTAATATAATTATGGGCTCTAGATGATCTTTTAAATGCCCCAACCCTACTAGAATTTGAATTATTGCTAATAAGTCATAAAGTGATCTGCTTTATCTTATGAACCAGGAATTGTAGAAAGGCTACTGACTGGTTCTATGCTGATAAACTATTCCTAAATCTAACTAAAACTAATTATATCCTATCTTGCCTCACCGGAAAAAATTCCATCTGCAATCAACGACCTTGTTGCAGGGCTTTTTTAACGTGCAGTTCTACACAAAATGTGCAGTTCTAAATTGATTCGTGCAGCTGTAGAAGCACTTGCGTCACGTTCCGGGCAGTTAAAACTAGTAAAAAAGGTCATTTTTCTCAGATTAAGAGTAATTTACCATGGAGGTTGAGAAAGGAGAGAAGAGGATGTGCAGTTCTAAAAATTCCTTAAAAACAGCCCTGCCTTGTTGTTTATGGAATCCCTATCCCTCGTGTAACTTCGTTTAAAGTTTGGGTAAGCCTACTTATCTTGATAAATTTCTAACGTGGAACGGTCATATAAAACACATCTCTCAAAAAGTAGCAATAAACATAATTGGCATCATGACTATAATTGCTTACCTATAATTGCCCACTCAAACACGTCTTAACATATATTACTTTCTTATTCACCCGTTCCTTAGTCTACATACTCTAATAATAATTAATTTATGGTCTGGGCGGCTGGGCCTCAACATACTCTACAGCGCTGGCAAGATTATACTAAATAAGTTGCCAAGAAGGGCTATGCGAATGATTGCATGTTTTTGGCAACCTATGCCTATAGTTATGAAATATTCAAATTATACCGTGTCATTAATATCTAACACATTAGAATTTTGCAAACTAGCGAATGTGTGTATAAATATGTTCAAAACATGTAAAGACCAAGGGTCTTTAATAACTATTTAACTGCTGATGATGATGGTGCTCTGCCCGAAGGCAGGTTCATTGGCTTTACGCCCCTGGGGATGAGATGAGTGAGGTGGTTTCCCGTTGCCTTCCCACAGACAATGATGGGTAAGCAACTTGTCCAAGGTTGCTCCGCAGGAGCTTGCGCCCCTTCGTCCCACACGTGCTAGCCCGAGATATCTAAATCTCTGAATGTCAACTCCCAGCCCGGGGCTTGAACCGCAGTCCGTTGCAGCCAACAGACGAATGCAGCGCGCGCTTACCGGTGTAGCTAACTAGGCCAGTATTTAACTGCTACATCTATCTTAAACCGCTATCCTGTGCGCTCTGATGCGAATATGAGAGCGGCTTTTGCGATGACAAATTCTCGGATGTTTTCATTCAATTGCGTTAGACCTTCACTTGGAACAATATACCTTTCCCGTTACGAAATTTAACTACCATCTCGCACTTTAAAATTAGACTCCACTCTTGTCTTATTACTCATGTTGCATAGTACTCTTAAATTTATTAAGCTTAGTTAGCTAGTTAGAAATTATGCTTTGTTGTAAGTTTGTTATTACCAACTCTGCCAAAAAATATTTCATTGTTACAGATGGCCCACTAGCGGAACTCATGTTCCTTATGGTGGCAGTCCTTTGATCCCTTGTTCTGTTTCTACTACTGGCTACTTGTTTCTCGATGTTATATCATTGCTTGGGTTTAAAAAAAAATAAGGTTATGGTTACAGTAGATGGTCTACTTTGCACTGATAGCAACAACCGGTGTTCCTGTACTGTTATAATAATTATTTCAGATGAAGACATTCCTGTTGCTCGTGTTCTGCCTTCTTCTGGTTGTCCATGGTAAGACAATCAACGTCGCAATAATTACTTGAGAACAAACCGCCATGTCTTTGTCAATTTTCATTCAAAGAACAGAAAAGTACTGTTGTTACTGGGTCGGGAACGCGAGCATTTCCTTTGCGCACATGTACTGGTCTGCATAAATAAGAATATTTCAGATATTATGACTATACATTTCTAGGGTGTTATCCACAGTGACTGTTCATCCATAATGATCAATATCGTTAAGAAGACAGAGCAAAATCCAGCCCTGCATTGGGAAAAATTCAACAATTTAAACCGCGTGGGGGACATTTAGTGGACTCTAAAAACATTTCTTTCAGCTATTAGATTATGAGAAATTTGTTGAGATGACAGCTTACAATTTTACCATGTCAGTGTGGATAAATAAAAATTCTGAACGATGGGAGGGACACCTTTGAAGTCATATAGCACGATTTTTAGCACTGAACTGATGTGGCATTTCGTTACAATGTGAATCTATTACGCTACTATTGCAATGTGGAAATAAAAAATTAAACAAGAGAGATCTACTGAAGACTTAAAACATGCCTTTCGGCAATGAAATTATCATAATTTTTTAAATGACAGCTTAAAATGTTAAAATGTTTGAAAATTTAACAAGTTTCAACAACCGGATGGGACATTTCTGACGTCATAAGCCACGACTATCAGCACTGAAATGATGAGCATTTTCGTTAAAATGCCAGTTTAAAATGCCACCCATGTAGTGTGGAAACTAAAACCAAATTCATAACGAGGAGGGGCATATTTCCCCCCCCCCAAACACTGACTTGCATGCGTAGTTTAATACCAAGCAAAGGTCTAAAAATACACAAAGTAGATCTATGACACTGCACAGAATTAATAGTTTAAAAAATTACAAAATTATACATGCAGGGTGGGTTAAACATGCCAACCCCCACCCCTAAATACGACATGCTCCTGGGGTTTTTCTATACGCATATGGCAGCAGCATTCAATTTTAAAATTGTTATAATCGTAAACACTTGACGTTTTTGGCTATCGTAAAGACGAAACCTGTTTCTATAAAAAAATTAAACGTTGAATTTGTTATCCTGTTAGTTTCCTTTTCTTCGTTTCCTTCTGGCTGGAATTAATCCCTCGCTGAGTAGGGGTTTGTGACCCTGCAAAAGGACTTCTTTCAATTTTCATGACTGCTATCGTTCATGAACAGACAACAAAGAAGAGCCAGAAAACGAGCTCTAGTTGATATCCAACTCATAGACCAAAGCAAGCTCAACTCAGAACACTCCTTTCCCACTACGCAGGAGCGACTGAGACATTGAGGATGAGGTGCAGATTTATGTTCGTGGTCGAACAGGATACAAGGTCACAGAACAACGTGAAGAAGGTTAGCTTATAGTTGGGAGTGGACTTGAAGGTCGATTATGGAATTTTCGAATATTTTACTTGTTGCTTGGAGTGTTTGTTTCAACGCGTGTCAGGTTCTGAATACCGACTTCAACCGTTTGATATGATATTCTGCTTTGTGTTTCATTGCAGCGCGCGATGTGTCGGAGATGTCGAAGAGGGGTGAATGTAGTTATGAATGTCAAACAGGATGCAGAAATGCTGAGTACTCATGCTACGAAAATTGTGAGTGAATCCATTATTTTGCCAAACTGGCTTTTCTAATTATGATTCTGCTTATATTTGCGCTGATTAAGCTTACAGAGTTTGTATTAGAGATGACGAAGATGAGGATTAAAAAAGATGGTGACTGTAAAACGACGATAAAGAAGATAACGATGATGATGGTGAAGATGAGGATGATGATGATGATAATGATGATGATGGTGGTGGTGGTGGTGATGATGATGATGGTGGTGGTGGTGGTGGTGGTGGTGGTGGTGGTGGTGGTGGTGGTGGTGGTGATGGTGATGGTGATGATGTTTGGACGACAGAGCTATCCGGAAATTATAAAATTTTAACAAAGAAGAGAGGCATTTATTCAACTCTCAAACCAAAAATTTCCGCAATTAATTTTGACGACCGACAGCTTAAATTTTACCATAAGAGTGTGGATCCTAAAAAATTTGAACAATAGGCGGGGACACCTTTGAAGTCATAAATGATGATGATGATGATGATGATGATGATGACGACGACGAAGACGACGACGACGACGACCGACGATGATGACGATGATGACGACGTCTATTTTCGTGTGGGATTGTTCAGTGTGTATCACTATGCATCTTTCATTATCATTTAGGTCGGTCCGGTCCAGGAGGTTTCATCGCTTGCATGCGTGGAAGGAGATAAAACATGTATGTCAACACTGGTAATCATAATCATGTCAACATAATTTTTTGGCAAATATGTTGAGCATTGCGATTTTATTCATTTATGCATGATTTTATTGGTGTTCGTTTGAATCTGTTTGCATGTGTCTATGTGTGCTTGCATGCAAATACGGCTGGAGGACATGATTCTCTGCTTTTATTTTCACATGTATTTATAAATATTATGTAGCCTATACATATAATATTGCGCATGTGCATTGTGCATATGAAGCGAAATTTTAAAAAAAATTCTGCAGTCCCGATAAAAAAGCCTATGATCACAAAATAACACCTGAATGTTATGGCATGGGTTGATAGTGTTTGGGGGTTCCCAAAGCACGGGTCCACATTTCTTCAAATTTGCATATTTTTTCGCTCAATGAGTATAACTTCTAAATGCTTTTAAACCCTAACCTTTGATGAAATGATAACATGTTAAATGCCACTATTATAATATAGCTGTCACATGGCGGAATTTACATATTACAGATATCTAACTTTTTTGGATGCAATTCGATACAATTATGGACATGGGAGGAGTTTGATTTCCCTTCTGGAATGGGCTAAGAAAATTTAAGCATTTTCTCGATCCAAAAAGTTGATGACTTTTTTCAAGCCCGAGAAAAGATACCACATACACGGTAAAAACATTAATCTGAGTCTTCCTGGGGTGGGGGCTTAGCCCCCTAGTCTTTGATGAACTCTGCCCATGATTATGGATATTATTGTTTTACGAAAAAAAATTGCAAAATACAAGATTTATGGACGTTCACTGTAAAAGTATTTGTAACTATTCAGTGGTGGTAGTAAAAAAATTCACAATACAACAAGCCATGGTGTCAGCTCCTCCAAACCATCACCTGCTTCAGGTTGACAATTGACGAGGGGTTGAGAGTTCAAACCATTAGTCTTTCTCATGACCTAACAGCAGAGCAGTCTTAATTGCTCACCCGAGCTCCACGTGAATCAACGTCCACTATTCTTGTATGGACCTGCTTGCTATATATCAGCTTTCAACTATCCTTCACGATTTTCCCAGTCTCTTCTGTAGTTCAGTAGCGCAGCCTAAGCCTAACCTATCAACTGTACTGCGGTAGCTATGGCTAGTTTATAAGTGTCTGAAGTTCTTAAACTTGTTCACTTAAAACACGATCAGTTTCTTGTATTTTGTTCTTCGATTTCCAACATTCGCAAACAACACAACAATGCATCAACGACGACAAACAATTCAATTGCACGACAGAAACGCCATCTTATTATTATCATCTTACTCTAAAGTCTTCTACACACGACTAGCACTCCTTCTCAAGCTTATCCCACTCTCAGCGTACACTCTTCCCTCAGTCGCACTGTCCTCCTATCTGCCCCTGTCTGTCTGTCTGTCTGTCTGTCTCTCTCTCTCTCTCTCTCTCGACGATCGCGCAGCGGCGCTTTCCCGCCACTCAGCCAGCTGGGCTGTCTGTCTGTACGCTCAACAACTAGCTGACCTCGAGCCGGCTCATCTGTACGCTCAACAATTAACTGACCACTATACGCTATACAAAATAACACTATACACTATACATCACTCCATGCATACACATCTTACACTACTCGTCGGCTCTACATTCTACAATTCTACATGTCAACAAGGTTTTCACAATTGCATTTAGAAAAGCCGAAAAACTACTTTCTCTTTAGAAAGCAGATGCTGAGAGAAGAGGGAGGATCGATATCTCTTGGCCTATAAGTATTCTGCCACGAAAGGCACTGCATCGTCCTTAGAATTGTAGCGGATAGGCCACAAGAACGTTATACGTAAATGATAAAGTTCCAGTAACTCGCGGGAGTAACCTTGACGCGGGTTGGGTAGCCATTTGGCTGGGTGAAAAGAATCTGAAACCGGTTTCACCTGAATTTCGATTTCGCTACATTTCGTACGGAAGACCGATTTGGTCTTCGAAGCCAAAGTATAGAGAGTTGCCGGTGGACCAAAGCCTGCCACACGGTGCGCTGCTTATAACGTGGAGTAGTGACCGACTACTCCATACGTACTGTGTTTCGTTCATTCGTGCATAGTGAATTCGGTCGTGTTCGACTGTCTCTACAGGATTGGCATTGGCCATTCGAACATGATTTGGCGATCCTGAGTGTACGCGGTTGTGAGAGTTCTTCGAAGTGATCTTTCAGGGTTCTCTTCCTTGTCATTGATCTCTCAGAGTTCAATCTTCCATTTCAGGGGTACGTGATAATACGGTCGGAGACGCAGCAGCTCCGTTGGTCTGCGGGAGTGTGAACGTTTGAGCAAATGGTGAAATCTCCTGGTGAAGTGTTACCTAAACCTGTGTGTACTTTTCTTCAGGACTGGTTGGGCTCCTTCCTGCAAAGAATTTACCGGGTGGTCTTTCCGATCCTGCCGTGTAGGCGATCGTAGTGATTTCTTTATCGTAACGTGCTGGGTTACGCGGTGTCTGTCGGAGGCGTTGCGACTCGGGGGTGTTCGCATGAAACCGATGCGTCGGTGAGATACGTTCACAGTAGTTGAATTATCAGGGGCACCAAGTTATTCGGGTAATCAGTTAAACAGAGGATATTTTGTGGACTTAGTGTATTGGCGAAGGAAGCAGAGTAAAACTTGAGCGATAGGATCAAGTTTCAGCAGGGTTTTTACGTTGAGGTCCGCAACTGCTGAGTGTAAGGGTGAACGGCACCGGTAGAATTTACGACAATTAACAAGTCTCTTCGGAGACGGGGTTTCCCGTTACCTGTTCCCCAAGACCGCCCGGTCTTTTATTTTTTCCCGGGTTCTGGGAAAAAGAACAGCATCCACCGATCCGACAGCATCCACCGATCCGCTCTCCCGAGCGGCCGAGAAGACCAAGTCCCGGGTGAGGCGAGCACTCAAGGCGCCCACCGCGTACTTTGTTCAAGGCGGCGGGTCGTGTTAAGGGACGGTTCCTGCTTACAGTTTCTCGAGTGAGGCGAGCACCCAAAGCGGTCGCCGCATACTCTCTGCGAGGCGGCGGCGCGGGTTACGAGCAACCAAGGCACCCGCCGCGTACTCTGTGCGAGGCGGCGGCGGCGGCGTCGCTTGTTCCGTTGAGATCTTTGGACGGGAAAGCACGAGGAGTTTTGGCCGCTGACGGTACGATCGCTCCCGGGATTCAGATCGACCCTGCCCGCTAGTGTGTCCGCAGCGTTGGTCATCTCTCCCGTTAACTCATTGACGACAAGCTGGGAAAGGGATCGTGGCGTACCCTCGGGTTGAACCCGTTGGAATGGAGTTGGTTCAGGGCATTGTGGACGACGGTGTACCTCGGAACGTGTTCAGTAGTCCCCGCTGGTGGCGACGGTCCGAGGGCTGTCAGATACAGCGTGGTGCGCAAGGGTACCGACCGGGCGGGCAAGAAGACGAAGACCGGCGCAGCGACGGTTGGCGCGCGGCGAGGACGCTCTGCTGGTGGGACAATGAACCCTGGTTTGAGAGTCGGCCATCCTCGGACTCAGGACGTCGCCTATTCGGTGACCGCGACCCAGGCAGAGAGCGAGTCCGACGCGGCCGAGAGGTGCACTCGGTCGCAGACGTCGGTGTCAGGAAATTCTTCGTCCCAGGAGGACGGCGGTGACGGGGCACGCGCAGCACACAGCGACCCGGGATACTCACGGTATCCTGGTAAGATAGTGTCCCTCCCGGGTCCTGGGCAGCCAAAGGCTCTCGGTGAGGCAGGTGCTACCGAGAGCGAACGATTCGATCAGGCAGAGGCGCGCACGGGTGATCGAGAGGAAATATCACGCGCGTCGTCTGTCGGGGGTTGGACGCCACAAAATTATTGTCATCAGTGCAGCATCGCATCATAACAGTCATGCAGCTTCTTGATAAATTGATTAGCAGCAGCGACTCAATATTAGAACAACAATAAATTGAATGTTGATGTCAACTACAAAAAAATCTGCAAATCGTTGGGCACCCTGCAATTCACGGGTCGTTAGCTTATTGTATCAGATATTCCTTTCTATCTTTTAAAAGCAATTCGGTACCCATTAAGTCTATCATGAACTATGTCATATTGAAATCGCCATCAATCGAAGGCTTGCGAACCGCTCCAAAACTTCTTAATCAACCATTGATCTCGAGCGTTGAAGAAAATCTTGATAATCATTTTAAGGATGGCTGTGGCCACGTAAAAGTAGCTTGTTAATAAACTCCTTTACTTGTTTGATGCAGATTCTAATGGCAATTGTCGATGTTTTCATTGACGGTTGAATAGATCGGACCGTTTATCTTTAAATCGCTTGAAAAGAAGAATTACATGCCCTGTTTCCGCTGTTCACAACAGCTGAATGGTGTCTCTTGTTAGGTGCAAAGATTCATCTAATATGCAGTTATTCGAGGCCGTTGCGGCGCTAGGGGGGGCTATAAGGGGCTTTAAAAGGTCATCCATATTTTTTCCATGTAAAAATTAAATATCTGCACGATTAACCCCATTTAGCCCCCTCCCAAAAAATTTTAACGTAAAGGTACGCACGAGATAGAATCTATGCCAGACAGTTTGGCGGATATAACAAGGACCGCTTTCCAAGAATTCGACCAAATGACTAAAAAAAGGTCATCAGAAATTTTGACTGCTGAAATGGAAACTTTTTTAGAGGTTTGGCCAATGACTAAAAGAAATGTCTCAAAAATTTGGGTGACTGAAAAATGAAAATTTTCTCCCCGCAGATTCAGCCTATATCCAAAACTGAAATCCTGGCGAGGCCACTGGCCGTTGTAACAAAGGAAATGCCATTTACAAATGCATTACACTGCCACGACTTCAAAAGGTCAAACCTGCAGCCTTTGATGCCTTTCCTCATTTGCACGCCAAATTTGTCACACCAGAAAGTTTGGTGTACTTCCGCCAGCTAGAGAGAAATTCAGGATCGACAATCTCCCGACATTGCCCTATTAACTATTATAATAATATAGTGATGTTGGGTAGCAGCAGCTAATCTTTTGTCATTTTCATTAAATGCACTATTTTGTATAGCGCTTACTCCAGGAGACTACTCAGAGGCGCTCCCAACCTCAGCGCGGCCAAATAAAATTGTCTTAAGATGATAGAGGAAAGTATGAACAGGGCTCTCATTGTCAGAGGAATGCCGTTCTAGGTTGAGTGTCCTACCACCGAGCAAGCACGGTCCTACATCATAGTGGATATACCGTACGAGCAACTGGGACAAAGAGCAGACTTTGTTCAGTCGAACTAGGAAAGCGGAAATGGCGAGCACTGAGAGTAGGGCCACAGAGCTCACAAAGGCACTCATGAGCAAGGCCAGGCAGGCATCGCCAGACTAGAGTAAAGCTACTCTATTCGCTGCTTAAGAGGGAGCCAGTGGAGAACATAACGCATATTATCTGGAGATGTGGCCAAATTGGGGCTTTCGTTACTTTTCTTTACTTTGCTGCGTTATGACTACATTTTGTTGCGTTACATATTTGAATCGTCAAAAAACAATAACAATATGTGATCTAAAAGTCTAAGCCTATATTTACTAGTGATATTTATGAGGCGATCTAGAATTCATCTGCTTTTGCTAGTTGTCACCCTCTTACACCATTCCACTTAAATTTATACATTCATCACACTTTTTTTATTTTTAGGGCGATGTCCATGCGTGAGACATGGTAAGTATAGTTAACAAAACGTAGGCATGAATATGTTTGTTAGAGAGAGTAAAGGAAAATATCACAATGTATTCATTGTCTAAAAATGTCTGCATCGCAATGTCTTTTATTGTTTTGCCTGCTCTTCAAGTTTTCGAGATTTACGCATCACATTGGACTCATAACCTACTTGCACTTAATATTATTATTTCGAATTCAGCTCAGTCAGTTGAGGCGACTGAGACCCATCAGATGATTCGTCGCCTCGCCATAGCTATCAAAATAGTTTATGCGTGCGTTCATCGGGTCTCGTGTAGATTACTGTAACTCATTACTCGTGGGTCTCCCCCGAATTGCAACGCGCTACCCCAGTCAGTCTAATAATATTAATAATAATATCTTTTCTTTAATTAAACGCCTGCGAGACATTTACAAGTTAGGCAGTAATCTTAATTAAACTTAACTGCTAACTGAACAGAAAGCTTTGCAATTACACGGCGCTAATAGCAGCCTACAAAGCAAACCCGCCCAACGGGGGCTCGAACTCACTATCTCTCGCACTCTACGACAGCGTGTTATCCATTGCGCTACCGGGGCCCCCGAAAATCGAAAAAAAGAGTCTAAAACGTCGCTGTTACTCCTAGTACGCATTCGATTCTTCAATGCCTTTCGTGGCGATGCAATGCCAGCTAAAATCAGCAAATTATAATTGACAATTATATGAAAACTATCGATCAACTTTCATAATAATTATACGAAAATGTTTCTGTTGGTTTGTTTCAGGATGGACGCAGCATTCGCCAGAAACACGTGTTCAACATTTTTCAAATTTGATATTGAGAAATACTCTGAAAAAATTTATGATTAAATAGAAATTAAGTTTATAAGTTACATATTATTCTTGAATAATTCCGGTTTTAAAATTGAAACAATTAAATGAAGCATTCAAAATACCAGCCATGCTATGTGTCATTGCTCAATTCGCAACACTGTGTGTATAAGTCCACGTGGTCGGGTAGATCGGGTCACTAGAGTGCCTCATTCTTTCGCATTGTACAATTTGTTTCTGCCCTGTACATGATAGCATATGTCTGTGTGTCTGTCTGCCTTGTTTATGTTGCGTATTGTTTCTCTATGTCTCTCTGTCTGTCTCATTGTCTGTAGCAGTCGCTCCCTCCCTCCCTCCCTCCCTCCCTCCCTCCCTTTTTCTCTCTCTCCTCTCTCTCCCACTCAGTCTCTCTTTCTCTCTCTTTCTTTCTCTCTCTCTCCCTCCCACCTCTTTCCCTCTCTTCCTCTCTCTCTCTCCCTCTTCCTCTCTGTCTCTATCTATCTGTCTGTCTGTCTGTCTGTCTTTGCAAGATTACAAGATTACTTTATGCTTCCCCTGTTTGGTGGGAATTTGCCAACGCAATGGAGCGTAAAACGTCTTAACGTCTTTTAAGACAATTGCCCCTTCAAGTTTCCTTCCAACCGATTTTCCTAGTTTTGACGCACTCCGTTCTAAAGCTGACTATGCTCTTTTCCGCTCTATCCTCTTAAATCCTTGTCACATTCTTCACGACCTCCTCCCTCCCCATAAGGTCACTCCATACAATACTCGACCAAGGCCACATAATCTTACCCTTCCTAGAGTTGATTCTTTTGCCAGAAGAAGTTTAATTTTGCGAATGTTGTATAACTTTGCATAAATGTTTCTATTATTTATTTCCTCTGTAAACTACTGTGCGTTTGCTGGTGGTCTATTAAAGAATAGTCTTACTTACTTACCGCGTACTGTCTGTCTCTCTCTCTCTCTCTTTCTCTCTTTCTGCAGCTATCTATGTAATCATCAACATCCGATGCATCACCATATTCACAGATACAGACTCAGACGACATAAATGCGTGCATGGCTTAACGAATCATACCCACTTACATATCCAATCTATATCTATAAGAAAGGACTTGGTTTTGTATGTATGTATGTATGTGACTTTGTCCAGAATGCACGCTCCCAGTTTTTGAGCTTTTCACTCCAAACCTTCACTACTGTGTAGGTCTCGGCACGAGACGCTAAGTCGAGGGGTTGACGATTCTCTACCACCATAGGGGCCAGGGTGGGGGGCGAAACCCCCCAATTTAAAAAAAAAACCGAGCTATTGATTTGAAATTTTTTTCCTAGATAGAGGTTCATCAAAACCACCCGGATCAGTGGTTCGTGAATCTCTACCACCATGGGGGCCAGGGTCTGGGCGGGGCAAAAACACTCATTTTGGCTATAAATTTTCATTCGCTGGCCACGTATAAAAGCAGTAATTTTCAGTGTTTTAGAGGTGTTTAAGGTAATTTTCGCTAAAAATTTCATTCGCTTGCCACGTATAAAAGTACGGATCTCACGGGTCGCGTACCGGTGGAGGCGGGGTGGGTGGGATTGTGGGGTGGGGTGGGGTGGAAGAGGTGGGGTAAGGGAGGGATGGGTGGCGGTGGAGGGGTGGGCTGGGGTGAGTGGTGGGGGTGGTGGGGTGGCGTGGGGGTCGAGGGGTTGGGGTTGGGGATGGGGGTGGGGAGTGGGGTTGGTGTGGAGGGGTGGGGTGGAGGGGGATGGAGTGGGAGGTGGGGTGGAGTGGGGTGGTAGGGGTGGAAGGGGGTTGGGGTGGAGTGGTGGGGGTGAAAAGGGTGGGGTGGGATGGGGGAGGAAATTTTCGTCAAACCCAAATTTCTTCGGTGGCGTACTGGTAGAGGTCGGAGTGTGGTGGGGTGTTGTGTCGTGGGGTTGTAACCGGAGCGGATCGAATCCTAAATTTCCCGGGCAACGCCGGGTACCCCAGCTAGTAGCTTATAAGTATAGGGCCGGATTAAAAAAAATTGCATGCCGTGTTCAGTAAGACGGGGTGCCCGAACATTAAAAAAACCACAAACACAAACTGATCCGAATTAAGGCTAGTGCGGTCCTGGGTGCTATGATACCTTTCGATGGCCCTCTTGGGAGATCCCACCGGGCCACAAGGCACACGTTTAGTACAGCGAGCAAAGAGACAAATTAAGGAATGTTCAACATGCAATGTAGCCTAAGCTTATGAAATTTATGTCCTACAATTTACAAGACTCCACGTGGCAGAGCTATCGGCCCTATAGCAAATCAGCACCATGTTTAAGAGCTTAATTGAGAGCAAAGCCAATGACGTAGCAATAGTGTTTGTATAACAACGAGGTTTGCCATAATAATATTATATGCGGCAGACATATTTGCCATGATTCTAACAACTTAGCACAATAAAATTCCTGCATAGCTAATGACAGAAGTGTTGTAGATCAAGAAGATAATAGTTGAAGAGCCCTGAGTAGTCCTATAGTAATTAGCTACCTGCCCCTCTCTGTGTGGTTGGGTACAAGCGCATTGCACATCTAAAAGCAATTAAAAACAACCAGTCTTCATTGAAATCTCGTGTAAAAACGACACCTGTATTGCTGCTCGTGAACGGCTGTGTAATTCAAACAACGAATCTTAGTCTTTCTCTGCTGCGTATGGTTACAATGTTGAGCAAAATGAAGGTCTATGCGTACCCCTTCATTGCGTGAAAATATGACATAGACAATTATACAGAAACAAATACAAGCTGACAGCCAATAACGGCGTCCATCGTTATTGGCTGTCAGCTTGTATTTGTTTCTGTATAATTGTCTATGTCATAATATTATTTTCACGCAACCTGTTACAGTACTGCCCTGCAGGACTACCTGGAAACGGTGTATCATCGAGTTTATTCAGTAAACGAACGAAGATCATTATGCATGCCTATAATAAATTGCATGTGCGTGTTCTGCTGTAACAAAACGAATAATATTTGAAACATCTTTTGCATTATGTTACCTGCACCGCTTTCGCACGCATCCATGCATGTACAATGTATGCAGATGTTATGCTAATTTATTATAAGCTTTGCTTATTATTTCCGACAAAAGGCAATCATTTATAATAACAACTTGTAGAATCAACCTCTCAGTACTATAACAACACTGCGGTAATTCAGCGTCATCTAGTGAATAAAGATTGATAGCCACAGATGGCGGTGACAGAAAGAGACACCGCGTCGGGGCGGAGAGTTATGTATGCGTGTAGGACCTACGGATGAACGTACGTGATTGCAAACTCCGCCACTGATTGGTCTCTGACAGAGCCAGTCCCAAACCTTGATGCTATTCATCTTTTATTATGACACAGAGTCGTTAAACAGCAACAAGTTGTATGTAAGTGGGTGAGTGGGTTAGTGGCATGTAGATGTTCACTGAGCTACTTCTGACGAAATCCTCATGTCAGTACTTAGAGAATGTTGGTGAAGAGTGGTCCAATGCACCATAAGGCACATACGACACTCGTGGAGAATCATGCCTCTTCTGTGGTTGACCAAGTGGACACTCTTAACGATCATATACAGCAGGTTCGAATCCTCCTCAAGCCGTCGTGCAGGGACCTTGGGCAAGTCCTTCACTCGCAATTGCACAGCGCATCGGCGTGAAACTCCTATGCAGTGTCCGCACTACAGTCTGGAGCGCTTCTGAGCAGTATCTTGAAGGGGCGCTATAACATACATACATACATACATACGTACATACATACATACATACATACATACATACATACATACATACATACATACATACATACATACATACATACATACATACATACATACATACTTACATACATACATACATACATACATACATACATACATGCATAGATACATACATACATACATGCATGCATACATACATACATAGATGTAAAAAACGATGGAAACGGAATAAAAAAACGGGGAAAAACGTCGGTTTAAAAAAAAAAATAAAAAACGACAAAAAACGATAAAAAACGGAAACGGTAAATAATTTGACTTTGCTACATATAAAACCGCATTTTAACCTTGAAAACATTGATTAGGAACCTACTACACGCAGGCTATCTCTTAAGTGATGATTAGAGTGGAGCTTAAGATATAAGAAAAATTAAAAATTGTAATTTTTGAAAGTCGTACCCCCCAAATCTGTTCCTTATTATATAGAAACACTGTGAAAAAAGTCTGAGCAATAAATTGGTATGTTTAGAGGTAGCTCAAGTCCCTAAGATATTACAAAAACGACGAAAATTCTACGAACTACGTCGGGTATTTATTTTAAACTGAACACAATATTTACTTTGGAACAAAAACACACTTCTCAAAAATTCTTTGACAGAGTACATCAGATTCTATAGCATAAGTCTCACAAAGTCCAGCAAACTCATGATTTTCTTGTTTTCATGGCAACCCGGACAGAGTCTGTTTCCTGCTATCGGGGTACATTTTACGATGGTCCTCGACAACTTGCAGCAGGAACTGCAGCTGTGTTTCATCACGAGTTAATAATCCACTGTACTCCTGAATGAGCGCCACTCCACGTTCAGCATGGTCATTGACAACTTTCAGAGACTCCACTGTTTCTGTAGCCTCCTTGTAGTCGTCTCTGTCTTCCCACAAGTCCGGATCAACTGCGAGAAATCCGTGTGGAAGTTCCAGCATTTGGATCAGTGTCATTGACTGGGCTGTGACAAAATCTTCCAAGTTCTTGTCCTTGAAAGAATCCGGAGCAATTGTGATTCGCTTGGAATGGTCCTTATCTCGGCTTGCTCTATTTTGCATGGCACTCACCATCAGTCTCTTCGTTGATGAACTGACTCGACGGTCGAAGAAAGCCAGGCTCACCAGTTCCTGTGACATGTACCACAAGTGATTCGAAAACTTGTGCGATGCTGCCTTTGAGATGGCTGAATGGATTGATGAGTATTCGAGCAGTAATTTCAGCAGCAGCAGGTCATTGTAAGGAGCACGTGATGCTTGAGGTGCGGAGATCCAAGCTTTCAGGTAGACACGTACTGCAAATACACATACATCCCGTAATCCTCTCTCTTCTGCAGGAGTCAGTTTGAATTGAGCCTTGAACATCCAGATTTTGAGACTGTATATGACTTTGGACATCCATCGGGCATGGTGCATTGCGCCGGGTGACACGAATCGCACTCCTGTGGCTGGAGCAGCACCAAGAAAAACAATTGCAAGCTCCAAGAATTCTTTATAATCATTTCTTGGATGACTCTGTTGAAGCTGCTTGTTGGCATAATCGATGGTGTCTTGCTTTATGTCTTCTACTAGAGCTGCCACGTCATGAGCTGAAATTCCTGGTTCATACTTGGCCGTGTCTATGAGTCCCCAATATTCCTGGAAGCGTTTGAAGAGTGCAACCTGCGGAGAAGATGTGGTGGGCCCCATGCACACTTTGAACACTGCAACAATTATCAATTCCATAATGTGATGCCTGCAAGCCAGTGACAAGAGCTCCTTCTCAAGCTTCTTCTCTAGGAGGACACAGGCACCAGCGATCCGACCAGTGTTTGAGCTGGTCGTATCAAAACACATAGCTCGGATGCTGTCGGCTATGCCCCAGTCTTCAATGGCTCCAAAGACAGCAGCAGCCTGAGCTTCGCCTGTTCCAGATGGAAGCTTGGCAACTGTGAGTAGCTGATAAAGTCCTTTCCCTGAAACCAATACTGGCAGGCGATCGACCTTCTCTTTTCCAGTAAGATCAAGGATCAGCTTGCCGTCCCAGTGAACAACAAGTGGAGTGTTACCCTGAAACTCTGTTTTTATATTTACTGATCTTTGAGCTCGGTGTTCTACTCTATGTCGGCGAATTGAGTCTCTGTTTAAAGCAAGTTCATCAATGTTCTGTCCCAAGCTTTTCGCAGTTTCCGCTATAACAAAAACGGCCTTACGGTCTGACACTTTGGTTCGATCGAGAGCTGCTGCGAGTTCTGGAGTAAGGACAGTTTTTCGCCCCCTCTTTCTTTTCGGTGTCTTAAATGGGATGCCTCCAATAGCCCCCTCGCTTGCATTGGCCTCTGTTTCCATCTTTTCATCATCTTCTTCCGAGCTGTCTTCAGAACCCGATGAATCAGTTCAGCTGTAAAAGCTGCTAACTGTTTCATTTCTTCCATTCGCTGTCGCCTGGCAATCATTTGTTCTTCTCTTTCGGATGCCCTTTTCTCCTTTGTAGCAAGCGTTACGTCTACTCCAGCCATCGACCCCCTTCTTCCTTTTTCTCGCTGGGCTATCAAGAAATCCTTGTCTTCTTGTAATACTGATGTCTTGGTCAGAGCGTCAGCATGAGCAACATCAAAAAGGTCTTCGAGTCTTGAGACAAACGCCGACTCTTTCGTGCATAGGCGGAGACCTGCGCCGAGAATTGGGGGGGACGGAAAGACGCGAGATTTTCCGAAAATTTCTGACGACCGGCGAAATCTCGGAAAATTTTCTATTTTCGCCGCCAAAAAGTTGATGACTTTTTTTTTTTTTTTTTTTTTTTTTTTTTAGTCATTTGGCCAAATCTCGACCAAATCCCGACGAAATTTTCTATTTTCGCCGCCAAAAAGTTGATGACCTTTTTTTTTTTTTTTTTTTTAGTCATCCGGCCAAATCTCGCCCAAATCCCGAAGAAATTTTCTATTTTCGCCGCCCAAACAAGTCTTGACGCTCAAACATTGGGGGGGACAAATGCATGGGCCGTCCCCCCAACACTTTTATTGGGGGTGACCGTCCCCCCCTGTCCCCCCCTAGGTCTCCGCCACTGCTTTCGTGAATTGAGTTGATGAATTTCGCGCTTTGTTTTTCTTCAAAAGACGCCATTCTTCAAATATCTGCTCAAGCTTTTTTTGACAGTTGTGATGATCATGCATCGGGATTCTAGCTTTCTCCCAAAACTTTGCTATTTCTTTGATCGTATTAGCCGACGATTGTCTTATGGTCTCCTTCAGTTCGAGATGGCGATGTAAGAAGAATCCGAGAGCCATACGCAATGACGGTAACTTGCTGCCTGTCAATTCAGTCACAGAGTCGCCGAGGAGATACAACTGTGTTTGAGATCTTGTTCCTTTTGCAACAGATGACATTTTCTTTTGGAATTAATCTAAAAGAAATATTATAAAATTTCATGGCTTATACCTGTGCTTCTCAAATATTTCAGTGTCACGGACCACCAGGAATTTTTATTCAGTATCGCGGCCGGCAGGAACTACTCCACTGCAATAGTACCAGAGATTAAAGGCTATAGCATAATAAGTGTTTTTTGTTATGACTTTTAAGTATCTATCTGACTGACTGACTGACTGACTGTCTGTCTGTCTGTCTGTCTGTCTATATATTCATTTACTATTTACCCTGAAAACAGTTAAAATAATAGTCTTGTAACTCACCAATCTTTAGATGAGAAATTAAAGATTCCAGAAAGGTTGCGTTTGTATCGATCATCAATCAGCAAAATTACAACAATGAACTGTAAATAATTCTTTCGAAATGAAGACAGTAAATTCAAACTGTTTTATTATGTATCAATAAGTGAGACATCACTGAGACAATGCCTCCAGCCGCTAAAGAAACATACTGCACTTACTGCGGCTACTGCTGCATCAGTGTTGCTTAGTCAGCATAGTCAGTCCAAAGAGTAAACAAGTCTGAACATGTCTGTAATACGAATTCATGGAAATTGTGTCTTGTCAGCAAAACAATGTGATCTATGTGAGTGTATGATTGGAGAATGTTTCAATTTACTTAGCAAATAAGATTTGGTTATTTATTTATGATCAGAATTAATTAAGAAATAAAACGCCAGTTTCAGTAGTATCCGAAATATAAAGGCTGCCACAGCTCGAGAGTATCAGAAACTTCACCATCATTGAGCTACCCCTAAATATTGTTCAATTGTGCTGATATTTTGCAAGAATTTTTATTTCATATATAGGGAAAAACTGAGGGGGTACGAAGATCATATTTCACAAATAAAAAAATAAGCTCCAGTCTAATGATGATGTTAAACGATGAAATAATGACTTTAGTTAGCTGAATCCTTGAGAGTTGGCGGAAAACATGAGGAATATCAGAAAAAATTAATATTAAGGAAAATAATAACAGAAAGTAAATGAATAAATAAAGTTAAGGAAAAAATTTAAAAAACGATAAAAAACGATGGGAAAAATAAAAAACGAAAAAACGACGTTTTTTTGGAGAGAATAAAAAACGGAAAAAACGGTTTTTTTACAACTATGCATACATACATACATACATACATACATACATACATACATACATACATACATACATAAATACATACATACATACATACATACATACATACATACATACATACATACATACATGCATACATACATACATAGATAGATACATACATACATACATACATACATACATTAGGGTGGTCCTTAGCTCCATGTAAAAATATTTTTAGTGGAATTTCAAATGAGGCACCCTTCTAACTTATACCTTTAGGTTAAAAAATATTAACACTGAAAAGTTTGGCTGATATTTTTGAGTTTTAGGGGTTGCTACCGGACGTAACATAATTATGTCAATGTAAGGACACAGGCGAAACATGGAGTATCGTATATTGTATACTATTGCTAGTGTAGGCCTACATGTATGGTTGAATGCACAAATTGAAATAAATTCTGGTGGGCAGTGGACCATGCTGGAGGTGGACTAGTGGCCTGTTAACTGGTTTGCGATTTGGGTCAAAACACATAAGCGGCCATAAAAATGTTTTTCCAGTTAATGTTTCCGTTATTGCAACAGAGTCTCTTTGCGACGATGGGTAGTTTTCTTCACAACCAATAGCAGACTCTGCTTCTGGTCCTCATTATTTGCTTGAAGCTTGTTATACATGTTCATGAGTAGCTACTCCACACTCTGTAATGTCATTCACAACTTTCACTGAGCTCGAAGTGGGTCAATCTAACTTGAAGTTCTCGTCGTTTGACCATCTTGGAGAAAACTTGATGGAATGCCTGTATTGCTGAAGAATCTCGTGCTTTCATGACAAAATCTTCCAGTTGCATTGAGCTTATTGCAGCAGGTTCCAAGGTTATTCCTTGTAATGGATGTTCGATCCAAGTTTTGTCCAGAGTAGTAACCATTTTGCGCTTGCATGGTATAAATGGAACCCCATAATCAAACAACGCAAAAGCCGCCAATTCCTCTGAAAGATACCTAATGTCACCCAAACATTTCATCACTGCAACGTCTGCAACGGCACTATTTAAAGTATTTATCTCCCTGTATTTTGTCAATGTCCTTAAGATTTACACCCTACACGACAAGTCGAGGAGTATAGATGGTGCATACGGTGCTTGAAACCAAACTTTAACGTATATCTGGCAGATGTCAGCTATACCCTTTATTCTCTTCTTGTTGACTTGAATTATTTCTTGAACATCCATATGTTAACACTGTAAATACTCTTGGCCATCAACCTGTGCAGCCCAGTTGAAAATCATTATATCCTTACCCTTCGGTGAACCAAGAGAAAACATAGCCACTGCCTCCAACTTGATTTAGGCCTAGACATGTGATAGCGACATGCGCCCCGCAACAAATCCTTGTCCAGCTTCTGTTCACTGATGTGGTGTCGAAACACATAGATTTGATTTGATCAGCAATGCCCCAAGTCACAACCGCTTCATACACTGCAGACACTGAAACTTTTCCTGTCCCGATGACAACTTCTGTAAACCGAGAAGCTGGTCGTCCCCCACTAGGCCTACAGAAATGCGGACGGGAAGATGGTCTACTATTTCTTTACTGCAGATGTCTTCCAACAACTTCCCATCACAGGGAATTATTAGAAGAACTCCTGGTTGGAATTCAGCTTTCAAGTTTTCAGAAATGTTTTGCTTACTTTTTATTCACTGCTTGAGGATTGAAAAGCAATTGAGATTGAACTCTGCGGGATCATTGCCAAGACATTGTAGACTTGTAGTGCGAAAAAGAGTAGGCCTACTCGCTTTCGCCATGGCATTGTCAAGGCTTAGGCATAGGCTATATTGCCAACTTTGTGCTATTTTTGTCAATAGAGAAATTATGTAATATACATGATAAAACCAAAATGAAGCGAAATTGCCGCCAAAGGATCCAATGGCTGTGAATGCGTTATAGGAAAAATCAAAGTCCTTCATTGCGATTAACATGGTTGGAAAGCATATTAATGACAATTAAGCATATTGGACCACAAAACCGAAAAATATTCATTCTACATGTATACTTGAACTTTGACCTCTGGTAGCGACCCCTAAATGTCCTCGGATTTTTTCCAAAAAAATCTCAATTTTTTTCTCATCAATAGAAACCAACTTAGAGGGTGCACCGTTATAAAATCAGACTTTTACAAATAAGGACCACCCTAACATACATACATACATACATACTCTGTATCTCGATGAAATAAGAAAATGACGCTCAAACATTGCTGGTAGGCCTGCTCAATATGTCCTCCTTATTCTAGGGTATGAGACGTGGACGCCAATGGTTGATGACTCGATCGATGATCACGTGATCAAACACTATTCAATCAGGTAATTGATGTCACGAATACTGGAACGACAAACGCTCTCCTTCAATACAATCCTGATTTGAGAATCAACTAGATTGGGACCATCAAGAAGATGCGTTCACGTCTAGGGTCGTGTGTCCATCAACGAAATTCACTTCCTTTCGTCTGTTGTATGATGGAAAGCTCCCCTTTGCGGTACTGCATCTCATACGTTCATAAACATGACGTAGCGACTACTCGCCAACATTTTCAAGCGGCGTCAGGATTTTGTGGTAATAATATTGTTATGGTTGCTGCTTGTAAAATTATTCTGAGCAAATGCGAGCAGCGCCGAGCTAAGCACAGCATCAATATTGATTTGTTTAGATTCTTTCTCATCTTATTCATCTTTCTATCCTTCTCCTCCTCCTCCTTTTAAATATTATCCTTCTCCTTCTTTTTTATTATTTTCTTTCCATTTCGTCTTCTTCTACTTTTTAAATTGTTTATTTCAATTCATCCATGCATGCATTCACATGTGCATGCATGCATGCATTTGTCCATCCACACCTAAGCACATACATAAATTATGTATGCTGCAGACATTACGCTGACAGCCGTACACGGTACACCCTGCCAATCACCATGATCGATGTGCCTCGTGTCAGCAAAGTTTCGCTCCAGACTACATGAACGAGTCTTGTTGCGCTTAGTTCTGCAGATAGCATGCTGCTTTTGGTTAAATTTGCACGAACCTTTTACGCGACGAATCCAGTGGGCCACACCTGAGCAGGACCACCAACTTCCATCTAGGACTTGAAGTAAAAAAACAAAGACATATGACAGTGTGGCCGGTTGAAATTTAATTCCATTCGGTTTACATTTAATCTGGACTTCAGATTAGCAGAACGAAGCCTGCTATATAAAACTAATTTTACACATGCTTTATTCGCAATTTCAGTTCAAATGCAAAGCAAATAAATATTGGGTTTGAACTAATAATTATAGGCAAGATGGTTTTGATGTTAGCTTGCTTAGGATTCAATAACGATGCACGTATTGTGGATAACAAATGGAAAGTTAGGTCGATATTAATGGAGGAAGATGGCCGACGTGCTTATAAAAGACGGGACGTGTCTTTTGTCCTGAAAAGGAAACTCGTTGTATGCAGCGATGATTTATTGCTCTTGTATTAAAATCACACCTGCACAATTGCACAAAATACATAGATACATACATACATACATACATACATACATACATACATACATACATACATAGATACATACATACATACATACATACATACATACATACATACATACATACATGCATGCATGCATGCATGCATACATACATACATACATGCATGCATGCATGCATGCATGCATACATACATACATACATACATACATACATACATACATACATACATACATACATACATACATACATACATACATACATACATACATACATACATACATACATACATACACACATACATACATACATACATACATACATACATACATACATACATACATACATACATACATACATACACACACACACGTACATACATACATACATGCATACATACATACATACATACATACATACATACATACATACATACATACATACATACATACATACATACATACATACATACACACACACACGTACATACATACATACATGCATACATACATACATACATACATACATACATACATACATACATACATATATACATACATACATACATACATACATACATACATACATACATACATACATACATACATACATACATACATACATACATACATACATACATACATACATACATACATACATACATACATACATACATACATACATACATACACACATGCTTACAGACATATATTCGTTCTTTAATTTAATGGACTTGTAATGGCTCCATTTCATTGAAATTCTTAGGGTTGCCCCATCCCAGCCACGGCAAAAAGAAAAAAAGACGCGAGATTTGGTAATTGATTGTTTAGATGTAGTAAACGTAGCGTTATTGGACGGCCACTGCCTCCCGGCAGCTAAACCGAAGAACTAAGCTTTTAGGAGTTGTCCACCATAGAAGAGCTACGGTAGCGTCGCGCTTCAACGTTACAGACTCAGTAGCGGCGCTAGAGGGGCTTGGTGGGGTCAATCCCCTCTGAGAAAGGGCGTTCGGGGGCTAAACCCCCAAAAATGGCCAACAGGTTTTTTACGAGTAAAACTGAAAATTTTCCACATTGAAAAAATTAAATACATCCATGATTTCGACCGAATGACTTTTAAAAGGGTCGTCAAAAATTTTGGTGAATAAAAATTGACATTTTCATCTGCGAGTAGGCCTATTCCCCAAAACTGAAATCCTGGCGCCGCCACTGCACAGATTGTGGGACAGAGATCGCCTAGGTCAGATGGATGGCAAGCAGAGATCGAGCGGGAAACCAATGCATCAATTCGATGAGTTGAACAGCCGAGCGTAGAACTAATCGTCCCAAATGAGAATAGCCGAGTGTTTGTGTGAGCAAAAGGTAGTATGTACGAATCAGAATTTCTTGTTGAATAGGAATGAAAATCAGAGGCACTGAGGAACTTTTGTCTAGAGGCTACAGGCAAAAAATTATAGGCCTACTCGTGTCGATACTGAAATTCACCAATCTAAACCGTCCTAATTTGTTCACATTTTAGATCTATTTTCTCTAGTTGCCGACGGTCACCAAGCCACATGAGTTGAGTCTTACATGGCTTTAAGAGAGTGTCGTTGATTTCGGACCAATCCAAGAGGAAAGATGCACTAACTGCGTCTGTTGAATGAGAATGAATATAATGCGTCACACGCTTTTACACGGATACATCTAGTAAAAAAGCGTTTATTACATATAGGAACAAATTCAAAACGGTCAAAATTAAAGCGAAATTCTGAAAATATAATAAAGATATTTTTAAAAACCGGAATATAATAAAAAAAACTATAGTAAATTCAATGATTGATGTTGCCATAATTGAATCTCTGACTGTTAATGGATAGCTTTTTACTGACAGTGAATTAATGGCAGAAAAACTCAATAATTGCTTCACTGGAATTGCTCAGAACCTATCGAAAAATTCCAGTTTCAACTAGTTCGTTTACGAATTACCTGAAACCCTCAACCCCATAATTCATTTGCTGTGAACCCAACATCGCCTGAAGAATTACTAGAGTTTAATCAAGCTTTGAAACGCACTCATAGTCCTGGACCGGATCAGCTTGATTCGAGAATAGTTGGTCCAAACCTGAATTTTATAGCAATCCCACTAGTCAATGTGGTTAATTGTTCTTTATTAGCAGGAATAGCACCCGATGAATTGAAAAGATCTACAGTTACCAGGTAGGCTACTCCAATATTCAAACGGGGTAATAAAGACGACTTAGCAAACTATAGACCGTTATCAATACTGCCCTACTTCTCTAAACTACTAGAAAAAGTGATGTGTCATAGACTGTATAACTAGCCTACATATCAAAATTCAATAGTCTACACCGCTTTCAACACGGCATTAGGTCAGATCATTCGACTTCACTGTCACTGATTAATATCCAAGATAAGATTTCCGAAGCCATTGACAAAAATGAATTTTCCATATTAAGATCGTTAGAACTAACCAAAGCATTAGATAACGAGATACTAATTTTAAAAAAATAGAAAACTAAGTGGTAAGGGTATCCATATTTTCCGGTTCAAGGTTTATCTCAGTCACAGACAACAGCAAGTCAAATGCAAATGCACAACTTCAAGCTGGAAATTAATTAAATTTGGAGTCTACACTACCACAGTGCTCAATATTAGGTCATCTGTTATTCTTGATATGCATCAACGACCTTCCCAATATATCCTCTATCTTGCACTTTGTACTATTCGCTGACGACTCCAATATCTTCGTCTCACGCAAATCCTATGAGGAATTATTCCGATTCTTTAATGAAGAACTTGTACAAGTGTCTGATTGGTTCAGGACAAGCAAACTATTTCTTAGCTTGACAAAAACCAACGACATTCAGTCATTCACTTCTGCTCTCATTGTAGACCAACTCCACTTCTGAGGGGAAAAGTCCGTACAGACAATATCGATAGCACTGGGATGTGACGCTATATCGTGTTTGCTTCTTGGCTCAATAATTGAAATTGAAATTGAAATCTGTTTTTAATTATCGCCAACAGAAAGGATGACAGATGACGGATCGTCCGAAGCAATATAGCCAAACATGCTGACGCCTTGTAATGAATCGCTTTAGTGCCTATTATAATATTTAATGTTCGACGGCGCTGTGCGATATCTGGTTTTAATTTCGATTATTGGAAGGGATGATTGGTGTGCTTAATCAAAGGCGCGCGCACCCCGGTCATTTCACAATTGATACATTAAAGTGCATCAAGATGTCAAAGGTTGAAAGGTGCAACAGTGATCAATATTTCAACTTGTAACAAGGTATGTCTCTGGGTTTTTCCCAATAGAACGGATGACAGCTGACAGCAACACCAAAGCAATAGCCAAACAATCTGACCCATTAAAATCGATTAGCTTTAGTGACTATAATAACATTTAATGTTCGACGGCGCCGTGCGATATCTGAAGGGATGATTCCTGTGCTTAGCCTAATCAATAGCGCGACCCGTTCGTGTCACATTTAATACATTAAAGTGCATCAAGATGTCATAGGTTTAAAGGTGCACTTTGACAATAATGGATAATTACTCAAAATGCTTAGTAAGCAGAAACTAGAGACGGATGAGTCATAGTAGGCGGAGCTTGCACAAGAATGTTAGGTAATCAAGATTAGCACCAAAGAGCTATCATGAGTCATAGTTGATTCGATTTTAAGTTTGGAAAATGTCGATGACGCAATGTTTCTATTTCCGATTTTGATGACTAGGCAAGACGCTGAGACAGATAAATGGGTCATGGATATTCATTTGGATTGCGCTCTTCCTGCGACACCCCCCCCCCCCAGAAACAACCACTGATGGCGTATGATATATTTGAACGGGGAGTCAGCGAGGGCATTTAAAACATAATGTCTCTGCTTTTGAAAATTAAATTTTCTGGATGCAAAGACATTGAGACAATTTTCATGCGTCTGACGTTGATGACACACATGAGGTGGAAGACCACACCCACCCCCCTTCTCTAAGAACAAACCACTCGAGTCTTGCGATTGATTTAAACGGGGGAGTGAGCCAGGGTATTTTGAAAGATAGAACATGTCTGTTTGTAACAAAGAACTTGTCTGTGTGCAGCTATGTTTGAATGGCTCGGTATTAAAATTCATAGTTTATGCCTATGATCGTAGCACTCGTTATTATTATTTTATTATGGGAACACAATGCTTCGTCTCAAAAGACATCAATCGCCTGAGCAACAACTGGATCTGCGTCACTCAAAACTTCGCTATATATACCGCTTGCCTTCTGTGTGTTGGGTTGTTGGTGAAGAATCGTTGACTTCAGCAGAAGATCCGTTCGACTGAATCATTTGTTCACGGTAAAAGCGTTTGCAGCAAAATGGTAGATTTCTTTCAGTGCTTTTCTTCCTGCTGAAAATGTTCTCTTTAATTTGACACTGAAGATGCCTCATTGCCTGATTTTCTTATCAGCTAAAGATCGCATCGCCTGTATTGCATGACATTTTAATTGGCCACTTGCTATGCGCTTTCCTCAGTAGAAGCCTATCAGAATGGATCCCAGTATGGGCGACCCAGAGAGAAAATGTTGGTTTTGAGGCGAGTAGGTTAGAGATGCTATTTAAAAAAATGACTCAATGAGCAAGAAAATTATATCTTTTGCAGCAATCGATTACATTATTAGATCAATATAATGGTCGAAAGCAATGCAGTTCAGAATTTGCTATAATTTAAAAAGCAATAAAAAACTTGGTTTGCGGACGTTTCATCCCCGGACGACTCATCCCCTGGACAGTTCATCCAATGACGGAAATTTAAGGCACAACAACACTTAAGACTATTAAACTCGGAATTAGGCCTAGGCCCAGGCCTACATGGATTTTAAAAAAATAACCATTAAACCTATAAAACTTGTAATTAAATCGATTTAATAAAAGAACACTTAAGACTAGAAAGCTTGGGATCAAAAGCTCTAGATAGAAGTTCCATTAATGCCCAACTTTTTTTTGGGAGCTCAAACACAATTTTAGGTAAAATCCCATTCCAGAACACGAAAAATAGCTCCAGTTTTGAATTGGTTGCTATAGTTTTGCCCTAATATGGTTTTGAAATCATGTTCCACTTGTGGAACATTGGGCACATGCAATACCCATTATTTGTTATATGCAACTTCAACATCGTATTCATCAAACTGACGATGACAACAGGAAGCTGAATACCGACCACCACCACTTCTTCAATCTAATAGTATGTATATATATGTATGTATGTATGTATGTATGTATGTATGTATGTATGTATGTATGTATGTATGTATGTATGTATGTATGTATGTATGTATGTATGTATGTATGTATGTATGTATGTATGTATGTATGTATGTATGTATGTATGTATGTATGTATTATGTATGTATTATGTATGTATGTATATGTAATATGTAATGAGTATGTATGTATGTATGTATGTATGTATGTATGTATGTATGTATGTATGTATGTATGTATGTATGTATGTATTATGTATTATGTATGTATATGTAATGAGTATGCATGTATGTATGTATGTATGTATGTATGTATGTATGCATGTATGTATGTATGCATGTATGTATGTATGTATTATGTATGTATATACTATGTATGTATGTATGTTTGTATGCATGTATGTATGTATATATGTATGTATATAACTGCATATGTATGTATATGTATGTATGTATGCATATGTAATGTGTATGTATGTATATGTAATGAGTATGCATGTATGTATGTATGTATGTATGTATGTATGTATGTATGTATGTATGTATGTATGTATGAATGTATGTATGTATGTATGTATGTACATACATACATGTACATACATGCCTGCATGCATGCATGCATGCATGCATGTATGTATGCATGTATGTATGTATGTATGTATGTATGTATGTATGTATGTATGTATGTATGTATGTATGTATGTATGTATGTATGTATGTATGCATGTATGTATGTATGTATGTATGTATGTATGCATGCATGTATGTACATGTATGTATGTATATGCAGCGACGTTGTTAGCTGCAAGTCAGCATAGACTGGTATGTTAGCAGGCAGGCTAGACTGTAACTGTGTTTACAGAAAAGGTATTGCTAGTGCCCAATGTTCCACAAGTGGAACATGTCAGACATGGGGTGCTTATATGAAACCAGTGACTGTAAATCAATATATTCTGAACGGAGTGTGTCAATAAAATAGGAAACATGAAATTACAACAAATCTTACAGTTGTGGATAGCTTACCTAGTTTTTCCGGCAATTGAAACAAATGACATTTTATAATTGAACGTTTACATAAATAAAAAATTTGAGAAAACACTTATTTATCACTCAACTTGGTAAAAAAATAGATGAAACTATAAACAGCAACATAGACCAACAATATATGTAGCATACAACAACAAAAAACAAAGTACAGGTCGTGGCCACCACTTTTAGTGGAATGTTCCACAAGTGGAACATTAGGCACTAATGGGTTAAGAAAAACTTGTCAATAGGTTAGTTTGCAATGTTAATTGTGCGACAAACTGGCAGTTGCACGAAGATAATATTATAATCAATTCCTTCGCTCTTCTGTATCTCACTCAGACGACAAAGTCACAATATCATTTCCTGACACCAGTTTCTTTGACTCCCATGGTCATTTGCACTATTTTGTACTGTGGCGTACAGACATTTGAACAATGGCCAATTGAACGTACAATACTAGACGGCAGGCACTTTAAAAGGTGATGATGGATCAAAAGAACAGGTGGCACCTCACCGGGACGTCGTAGGCCTATTACCGTGCCGACTAATAAACAATAATTCATATTTTGCACTATATGAACCGTTCGGGGATGAATCGTCCGGGGATGAACAGTCAACTGGATGAATCGTGCGTTAATGAAACGTCCTAGAATCGAAAACTTGTTTGGCTCATGTGTAGCCTACGCATTGCACATTTTTATGGTATTTGCATTTTAGAGCCTCTTTAAGTGGTTTGAAATCAATGTTCAGTAGATATTTTACTGCAATGGCAGCAACAACCGATGTTCTTGCTCTGTTTTATTGTTTCATATGAAGACATTCCTGATGCTCGTGTTCTGCCTTCTTCTGGTTGTCCATGGTAAGACAATCAGCATCGAAACACAATGAGCGCAAAACCGTCATATCGTTGTGAATCATTTTTATTTCAAGAACATTACTTAAAAACTGTGTTGGGAACGCGAGCATGTCCATCGCTCGCAAGCGCTATTTTATTACATATTATTTGTGGTATTTAAATAGGAATTCCTAAATTCAACTAAAATCACGACAAAAGTGAACAGTTTAAACTGTTTGCAGAATGTGTCAGAGTATTACCTATCATATTATATTGAATACAGGCGAATCTCTTTACAATAGCGAAGGACAGAAGAAGCCGGCCTTGTCTCATGGAGGAACGAGCTCAACCGACAGCACACCCTGTCCCACTAAACAAGAGCGACTGAGACATGACGATAATAATATTATTACATTACGTTACATGTATTTTAATGGTATTACTACACCTATAAAAATTTCCTAGGTGTAGACCAGATGTAGAGATAACGAAACACGGTGAAGAAGGTATAGTTCGGAGAGGGCTTGAAGATAAATCATATATTTATAATCCAATTATCTAATATTTTACTTGATAGATGAAGCAAATATTTTTGTTGCTTATGTGATTGTTTCAACGCAAGTCGTGTAGGCCTACTGAATGACAATTTCAACCGTTTTATAATTATTATTATATTCTTCTTTGTGTCTCATTGTAGTGCGCGGTGTGTCCAGACATCCTTTAGCATTGGATGGGATAAAGAAATGCAACAAAACTTACCACAACTGTGCCAGTAATTGCAAAAATAGTTTGCCATGCACCAGAAATTGTAAGTGATTACAGTTGATACAAAAATAATGCCGTTTGTCATTCTACATGTGTCGATGATTCCGATAGTGACAGAGTATGAAAAAAGATGAAGAAAATGAGAATGAAAAAACGATAATGAAGATAGTGATGACGATGGTTAAGATATGATGATAATGAGCATGATGATGATGATGATGATGACGATGACGATGACGATGAAGTTGATCATGACGATAACGGTATCGACGACGACGATGATGATGATGACGACGGTGATGTCGATGATGACGATGATGACCCATGATGATAGTGACGATGATTTTGTTGTTGTTGTTGTTGTTGTTGATGATGATGATGATGATGATGATGATGATGATGATGATGATGATGATGATGATGATGATGATGATGATGATGATGATGATGACGATGACTATTTTGGGTTGGGATTGTTCAGCGTGTATCACTATGCATCTGTCGTTTTCATTTAGGTAAATCAGGTTACGATGGCTGCATGAATATATGGGGATAAACAACGTATCTCAATTATACCGGTAATCATAATTACGTAGACATAATTTTGTTTGCAAGCTATTATATGCATTTATGCTTGATTGTATTCGTGTGCGCTTGAATCTGTATGAATATGTCTTTGTGTGCTTGCATGCAAATACGGCTGGATGACATGGTTCTCTGCATCTATTTTTACATGTGTATTCTCTGCATCTATTTTTACATGTGTATTCGGGCTCCCCGCCGACATAACAGCGGTGCTCTTAAAAGAAATAGCATCAATGAAGAGTCGACCTAGAGACGATGATAATATTATTAGTAAACATGAAGCTCAACGACGACGCGACAGCGAGAAAATAGGGTCACCCGGGGGTTATGGACACTGGTCTTCTACAGCTTAATGTGATAATATAATGAACTCTAAACTGTTTATAGCTCTATGCGCATTCGTTCTTCACCTTTCAACTATAATCTGATGTCGCGATGGTAAAATTCCGATTTATACGCGTTGTTTTTTTAAATTATCCAATTTCTCTATAATAGCTAACCCTGATTTTGAAAATTATATAAAAAGGTGCCTTTGTGATGTAAAATTTTGATGTTGGCAGTTTTATATAACGATTATTTGACAATGTATATGCGTCTTTAATTTCACGTCATGTGCTTTCTAAACGCGAGAAAGTAACGATCTGATATACCATTGCTATTGGGGTGATATGGACACTGAGACACCGGGGTGATATGGACATTGTCCATATCACCCCGGTCAAATGTCCATACCTCAACAGCTGTGTTTTTTGTACGTAAAGAATGTTTTAAGCGGACTTACTGATATTGATATCGTTTAATTGTTTTTTTTTAATCAGAATTATTGCAAACAATGCTACGAGAGTTCCAAAATAGAAACATTAGGGTTCAGTGGTCTTTAGACCATGCCAAATTAGCAGGTGCAGCAGTGAAGCGCTGAATCCATTGTATGTGCTACTCAATGTGGACCTGCAGGAAGAGATCTAATGTATCGCCAATGTATGGACACCTTTAATGTAGGCTAACGGTGATGGCACTGGAACAATCCTCTGTCTCATGCGGCATACAAGAGGAGTCACTGGGACCATCATCGATGTCAGTGTCGCTCAACTTACTGGAGGAGGCGCTGGATACATAGTATGTGCCACTCAATGTAGGCCTACAGGAAGAGACATCTGGTATATCCCATGGAATGTTGGGCAGCTTAATGTACCGGCGATAGCATTGGATCTATTGCCTATGTCTACGCTACTCAACGAACCGGAAGATTTCTCAGCGCCAGCATCCATGTCCGTGTCTTCAGAGATGGACACAAAGTGCTGCCATTTGTTCTGGTTACCAATGTTCTCATAAAGCCAGTTACTTTAATGTTTCTTAATAACTTTCATATCAATCAGGTGCTGGGGTGATATGGACATTAGTGGGGTGATATGGACACCCCATGTCCATATCTCCCCAATCACCGGGTGATAAGGACACTAAACAAAAATTCAATTTATGAATTTTCCACAAAAACCTGTTTATATTTCCCAGCATTTAATAACGTTCCAAGTACCTCTCCTAGAGTACTTTGGAATAGAATATTCACATTGTAATCTTTATTAAAACTTAAGCATATAATAGCCAAAAAGCTTTAGGGGTCCATTACCCCCGGTCGACTCTAATACTTAAATATTTCACACATGGTGTTTGTTGATAGACAACACGCTCCGAGGACCTGGAATAGGTGTTAAAATAAACAAATCGAGTGTATAAAGCGGTAACATGAGAGGTTGGAACGGTCGCAATCACGTGATATAAGTTTTTATATAAACAAAGGAAACATGGCATGTCATGGTTAAATTTGTTTCAAAATGATAGCTCCACACTGGCAAGTGTCACGTAGCCTAATGATTTACATTTCTGGTTTCCCGTCATTTAGGCTAACGACTCAGCGACAGTCTATTTTTGAAATTTTCGGTTTTAACTTTTAGTCATATTATTTTGTAGTTTAGACAACTTTTATGAAGTTTGAACTTATCATTTTAATTTTTTGTTGTATTTCTGAAATAATTTCTTAGCTTCTACATCTCGTTAAACATTAAAGTCATGTATAGTGATGGATCACTAATCTTGTCTTTTTCAAATTCTTTATATCATCCGCGATATCGTTCGCGATGCTATTTATTTTAAGAGCGCCGCCCCTCTGTCGGGCGCCCTTTTGTCTGCGCCTTTTTGTCGGCGCCCTTATGTCGGCGCCCTTTAGTCGGGCACCCTTTTGACGGGTCACCGTATTTTCGTATTTATAAATATAATATGTAGCGTATAATATTACCGATGTGCATATTATGAAGCAAAATATTTTTCTTGAAAATGTTTATTCAGTCCCGATAAAAAAAGTCTTTGTGATCATTCGTCACAAAATATCACCTGTAGAATGTAATGGCATCAAGAAAGTATTTTGGTTTTCCTAAATCAAACACATTTCTTCAAGAAAATGCAAAAAATGCAAGATTTATGGATTTTCAAACCATCAGTATACGAAACAAATCAGTAAGAGTAGTCCAAAAAATTCACAATACAGCAAGAGATGCTTTCAGCCGAAAAGCTTATGTGAAACATGGTTTTCTTCATGTAAGCTTATGTGAAACATGGTTTTCTTCAAGTAAGCTTATGTGAAACATGGTTTTCTTCATGTAAGCTTATGTGAAACATAGTTTTCTTCCAAGAAGCCTACGTGAAAACCTGGGATAACCTAAGATGCATGAACAATTATTGTATACGTGCATGCATGTGTCTGTGTATGTATGTATATATATGTATGTATGTATGTATGTATATTTGCTTGAATGTATGTATGCATGTATGCGTATAATGTTTGTATGTTTGTATGTATGTATGTATGTATGTATGTATGTATGTATGTATGTATGTGTGTATGTATGTATGTATGTATGTATGTATGTATGTATGTATGTATGTATGTATGTATGTATGTATGTATGCATGTATGTATGTATGTATGTGTGTGTGTATGTATGCATGCATGTATGTATGTATGTATGTATGTATGTATGTATATATGTAATATGTATGCATGTATATATGGATGTATATATATATGCATGTATGTGTGTGTATATGCCTGCGTGTATTCATGTATGTATGCATGAATGTGTGCATGTACTTAGGTAAGCCTATGTATGTGTATATAAAATTATATGGATTATCCTAGGTTTGCACGCGTGCCTCTTTTATGATTATGCATGCATATATGATTGCGTGTATGACTGTGTGTTTGTATGTATATTTTCGAGAGTGTATCCCCGTTGCTTCTTTCATCCGCGCATAGCTAAATCTCACCTTATTCTAGTTACTTTGCCATTTTAGTCCTTCCCGTGTCGGTCTGTACATCGGGCAACGCACCTTCTCCCAATCCGCAACCAATGCGAAAATCAGTGGTGATAATTCACATCCCTGTTGTACTCCTGTCACAATTGAAACCGTTCTCTCACCGATCCTTCAAAATTCGCCGCTGTTGAAGAAACTTTTGATGAGGCCAATCAGTTTTTTTGAAATTCGAAAGCTTTTCAATATCCTCCACAGTGACTTCTGTGCACGCTATCAACAGTCTCTTTCAAGTCAGTACTGCGAGACAGAGAGGGTTTTTGATTTGGTGATTTTGTACTTCCTCATTAACGCAAGTCTGCCATTCTCCTTTCCACCCAGCTTTAGCTAAAATTAAATTAGGATGGGAATAGTGTATAAATAGAAGTTCCTCTCAGTTCAGAAGAAAGCGGCTTGAGCTGAACTTCATTCAAACTTTGAAGCTTAACGCTATTGATTAGAATGTGTGACCTTTAGTGTTCGCGTCTCTACGTTGACAACGATTCTCAAAATTTGAGTCTCTCAACTGTGGATGACGACTATTGGAATATTATGATAGAATATGAACATGTTTGTCTGTTGTGTGAATATCGCTCCAATTTGTGCTTTATGTAGGTCTAAGATTAGGCTGCTTTTGAAATATTGGAATGCGTTATGTTTGATTTAAAAAGGCCTATATAGGCCTATGCTAGTGTGTAATAAGGTAGTCCTGAATTCATTCTATTTTCTTTAGTTCTCACCATCTTACACCTTTCGAAATAAATAAATAAATAAACATTCATCGCATATTTTTGTTCTTTAGGATGATAACCTGCGTGAGACATGGCAAGCATAGTTTGCACAATGTCGGCATATATTACTAGTCAGAGTTGAGCATATGAAATTATCACAATGTATTCATTGTCTGAAATATCTCCATTTCAATGTATTTCCAATTTTCCATTCTATTACCTGCCCGTCCTGTGTTCGAGATTTAAGCATCACATTCGGTTCATCACTTATACTTTCTGTTAGCATAATTTCGAAATCAGGTCACACATTTGAGACACATCAGACGAACCGTCGCCCCGTCATAGCCACCACAATTGTGCATGCATTCATCTGCTCTCGTGTATTTTACTTTAAATCGCTCCTTGTGGGTCTGCTCAAGTTGCAACTCTCTCCACCAGTCAGTATAAAACGACCGCTCATACTTATAGCAATCCTTCCACTAAAAGCAACAAATTCTACAATGAAAATTATATCAAACTATCAGTCAAATGTCATAATTATACGAAAATGTTTCTGTTGGTTTGTTTCAGGATGGCAGAACCATGGACAGAAACACGTGTTCAACATATTTCAAAATTTGATATTCAGACAAACTCTAAATTCATTTTCATGATTAAATTGAAATTAAGTTTATAAGTTACATATTATTCTTGAATTCTGGTTTTAAAATTGAAACAAATAAATGAAGCATTCAAAATAATTGTCTGCATTGCTATTTGTCATTGATTAATTCGTAAAATTGTGTCTTAATCAAACTAGCTGAGTCTATATGCCTATTCATTGCCCGTCTTCCTCGATTCTCTCACATTTCTCCATTCATAGCTGTACAACTTCAATGGTCTCTTCTCTCAGCCTACATTCAATAAAGATCTTATTTTGGTCCTCAAGTCTCATTGGATCGTGCCTTCAAGTATTTTTGTGACTAAGCCCTCTCTCGTCATTATTTCGCATTGTACCTGTATTTCTCCTTTGTCTCTGTCTCTCTGTCTGTCTATCTGTTTTCTATCTCACTCAGTCCTTCTCTGTGTCTCTTTGTCTGTCTAATTGTCTTTATCAGTCTCTCTCTCTCACTCTCTCTCTCTCACTCTCTCTCTCTCACTCTCTCTATCACTCTCTCTCTCTCACTCTCTCTCTCACTCTCTCTCTCCCCCTCTCTCTCTCACTCTCTCTCTCTCACTCTCTCTCACTCTCTCCCTCTCTCTCCCTCCCTCTCTCTCTCTCTCCCTCTCTCTCTCTCTCTCTCTCTCCCTCTCTCTCTCTCTCTCTCTCTCTCTCTCTCGCTCTTTCTCTCCAGTCCTCATCATCCAATGCATCACCATCTCCATAGACTTAGGCGACATTTATATGTGTCCATGACACATTTGAGACACATCAGACGAACCGTCGCTCCGTCATAGCCACCACAATTCTGCATGCATTCATCTGCTCTCGTGTACGTTAGCCTACTGTAAATCGGTCCTTGTGGGTCTGCTCAAGTTGCAACTTTCTCCACCAGTCAGTCTAAAATCTAATTTTGGTCCTCAAGTCTCATTGGATCATGCCTTCAAGTATTTTTATGACTAAGCCCTCTCTCGTCATTATTTCGCATTGTACCTGTATTTCTCCTTTGTCTCTGTCTCTCTGTCTGTCTATCTTTTTTCTATCTCACTCAGTCCTTCTCTGTGTCTCTTTGTCTGTCTTATTGTCTTTATCAGTCTCTGTCTGTCTGTCTGTCTGTCTGTCTGTCTGTCTGTCTGTCTGTCTGTCTGTCTGTCTCTCTTTCCAGTCCTCATCATCCAATACATCACCATCTGCATAGACTTATGCGACATAAATGTGTGCATGGCTCATCGGATTATGCCCACTTACATATCCGACAGCTGTGTACACTGTACACGTTCGGAATAAGAGATGTGAAGGCCCTTTCAGTAAAACCGTGGGGCCCAACCTTACGAATCACTAAAACACAAACACAAACACAAACACACACAACAAGGCCGCATAGAGGTTAGTGCTGTCTTGAGTGCTATGATACCTTCCAATGGTCCCATTGCGGAGCACACAGGTCCATCACGCACTTAATAATTATTTATTTCACTTGGTCCCGAGACGGAATGAGAAATGTTCAACATGTTAAATTTATGTCCTGACATTTTCAAAAGTCCATGTGACAAAGCTATCGACTTGACGATATAAGAATAAAGTCTGTTGCAGTGAATGACAAGAACAATGGTTATTCGCACTTAGCAGGGCCCGTTGCTTACTCAGCGACCCTGAACTACCGTCCTTTAGCCTACTCGCCGCTTTGTGTCTGGAAAGAAGAGCGTGTTCTTGGTTTACATGTGATTGGATAAAAGATCGAATCTTGATTATGAATCAGAACTATACTGAGGCATAGAGAGCGCCAGCATGGGAAACCCACACGTACATGTATCCAGGGTCAGAAATATCTGCTATAATAGAGGAGATTGCAGAATAAGGAAGTATTATTCACACAACAATATTATTAGTGTCCCCTTTGGCAGGAGCGCTAAACGCTGCAACTAGATCCAGAACTGGGGCAGTAGAACAGACAGTAGGGGGAACTAAAGGCTACAGAAGACGGGAGACTCTGACGGAAACTACGACTAATACCAAGAGCCATTGAGACTGTACACGTTCCGCTCTACTGCTAAGGCTGTTCTCTGTAGTCGTGGCTGGGCCGGGAGCGCTTCTGAGTAGCTAGCCTACTTTTGAAGAGGCGCTATATAAATGTCTGAAATGAATGACAGAATGGTCAACAGGACTTTTCGGACTCTGAAATCAATTTAATATAATGGTTGCGCACAGCGGCGCACAACTTCAATATTGATTTTCAAACAGAATTCTTTCTCATCCTCTTCCTGTCACGTTCTCTTTTTTCCCTTTCCTTCTATGTCGTTGTATGTTCCTTCTTACAAATTTTAATTTCAGTTAAATTGCCTGGCTGCATGCATCACAAAAGATAGGCCTACATAAGGATCTTGTATGCAGCTCGACAAAATTTCCTGAATGCTTGACAGCCCTTGTGTTTAGGCTAGCGTGCGATGCGAGATGAATGGGCATCGGGCAGAGATATTAATAAAATTCTAAGCATGGTGTTGAAGACGGGGGAAAAGTGGTTGACCCCCCTACATCGGAGAGCAATCCACTGAAGGCGATCGATCGATTTTAACGTGGAAGTGAGCGAGGGTGTTTAAAGCATGTGTCTCTTTTGTGAGAATTAAATTTGTCTGTATGCAGAGATGATTGATTAGAAATATATTAAAGTCATATTTTATGATTTCAGCATAATGCCTCGCCTCAAAAGACACCAATCGTCTGAGCAACAGCTGGAAGAGCGTCACTCGAAATTTCGCTATAATTATATAGGCTACCGCTTGCCTTCTGTGTTGGAATATTGGTGAAGAATTACTGTTGACTTCACCAGAAGATCCGTACGACTGAATCATTCTTTTCATCGATGTGAAAGTGTTTGCCTCAATAATGGTAGAATTCATTCAGTACTTTTTATTCCGCCTGAAAATGTTCTCTTTAATTTGAGACTGAAGATGCCTGATTGCTTGATCTTTCATCGTCAAAGAATGCACCCAGTTTCATTATTTAATCATGCACCCAAATCAGCTATAAAGTACGAAAATGCACCACGCCGTAGCTAATTTGCACAGGAATTTAACTGAGACGGGAATTTATAAACATAACATTATGCATGCTTTGCACATGGGTGTCCTGCTGCTACAATGTCTCCTTATCAGTATCTGAAAATTATATATAGAAATCGTTTTTGTTGATTAAAATTAGGATGAATAAATGAGATTGTCTACAGCAAATCATGCGAACATAACAAGTGTAGCATCAAGCCCTACTGCTGTCGAAGTGCGATCTTGCCATCATGTCATGTACACTTGAACGTAATTGCATTGACAGCAACAAGACCTGAATGAATTGTAGGGCTATAGTGTACACCAGGTACTCTATCTGTCAAGTCATAAAACATTGAAACTAATGATAGATCAAGTTATGAAACATTGAAGTATGAATATAGTACATAATTATACAATGCCAGCAATGGTTAAACCGCAGTGCAGTCATAGGTTACTAAAATGTTCGACTAGATATGATAATTTCATTGATAATAGGCTCAATGTTTCATATAGAATGTGGCTTTCTTAAAATTATTTGACCAAGAAATTATGAAATCGTATTTTGTATTAGATACAGAACTTCACTGATAGCCAATTCAAGAATCTGGCCCCCATTTTATCCCAATTTTGGTTTCCATGCAGTGCCATATAAGTGAAATTGGTTCCATCGCATTCCTTGACCTCGAAAATGTTGATTTAGACCCTGACATCTCCTTCTTTTTCTACTCCTCAGCCTCCTCTTCGTCCTCCTCCTCCTCCTCCTCCTCTTCGTCCTCGTCCTCGTCCTTCTCCTCCACCTCCTCCTCCTTCTCCTCCTCTCCCTGTCACGTTCTCTTTTTCCTCCTTTTCCTTCTATGTCGTCCTATTCTCCTTCTTAATATTTTTGATTTCAGTCAAATTGTATATATCAAAAAAGAGACATGTGTATCTTGTATGCAGCTCGACAAAATTTCTGAATGCTTGACAATTATCCTTGTGTTTCGGCGAGCGTGCGATGCGAGATGAATGAGCATCGGGAAGAGATAATTAATCAAATTAAAATTGTAAGCATCTGGTGTTGAAGACGGAAGTAAAGTGGATGACCCCCTACCTCGAAGAACAATGATATTCACTGAAGGCGTGCGATCGATTTTAACGAGGAAGTGAGCGAGGGTGTTTAAAACATAAATTATGTCTCTTTTGTGAAAATTAAATTTGTATGCAGCGATGATTGATTAGCGATTATATTAAAATTCATATTCTATGATTTAATCATAATGCCTCGCCTCGAAAGACACCAATCGCCTGAGCAACACCTGGAAGAGCGTCGCTCGAAATTTCGCTATATATAGGCTACCGCTTGCCTTCTGTGTTGGAATATTGGCGAAGAATTACTGTTGACTTCACCAGAAGATCCGTACGACTGAATCATTTCTTCACGGTGAAGGTGATAATAATTTTATTATCGTTCGATGTGAAAGTGCTTGCCGCAATAATGGTAGAATTCATTCAGTTCTTTTTCCTCCTGCTGAAAATGTTAAAAATGTTCTCTTTAATCTGAGACTGAGGATGCCTGATTCATGGGCACCCGCAGAAATATTGGCAGGAGGAAAAAAAAAATTTGCAGGGGGGGCCAAATTTTTTAAGGTGGTCACGATTAAATTTCCTAGTCGCAAGAGCTTAAAAATTGCAAAGCTGGAAAGTGAGAACATGGATATTTTTCAAAGAGGTTTCTTAATGCATATTTCTCAGTTTCATTTTGTGTAGGCCTGAAATTTTCAACATGAATAGTTTTCTTAGTGCGAAGAAATTTATTAAAAATCAAATGTAAAATGTCATGTAGAATGTTAAAAAGTAGGTTTTTGAAGGGGCGATATATAATGAATGAATAAATAAATGAACAAAAACAGGTATCAGTTTTAAAGGGGCAAGTGCTTCATCAAGTAACTTCTATATTTTAATCGTAATTTCTAAACTTCTAAAGTGCCACTCCAAAGTCAATTGTAGAGCACCAGCTTATTCAGAAGCGCTGCATCGAGTCATCAGGCTGTTCAAAGGGTAGTCAAAAAAGAGGTCCGAGTCCGGTAGCCAGAGGGTCAGATGTTAATGCAGGACATTGCAGGTGTCGTTTAGGAAGGTGGATGATCCTGAGGATCAGAAGAAGGGGGTATCAATTCTTTTGTGCAGAGGAGACGTTGGTTTTGGGAGAAAATCTCGTGGCGTGATAACCATAGCCAATTATCCAAGTTTATCTACGGCTTGACCTTCCTAAATTCTATTCTGGCAGCATGCAAAATGGACAAAATGCAGCCTGACTTAAAGCAGACTTGATTCCATATATAACGCTGGTGAATATGTAGATCTCTTTTACTTAATTTCAATGGGCTGTTGATCAATGTCAAATTGTTACATTAGTGTAATTTATCGATAATTAATTTTTGTGTAGTTGTGAAAAATTGCATTAGCCTACAGCGAGATTCCAGACAAGTAGGCCATAGGCTAATCGATAGGAATACTATTTTTTGCATGGGCATCCGCGGGAGGGTTAAAGTCATTGTTACCGTTTTCAGCAAGAGCTTGAAAAAATGCAAGGCAGAAAATTAAGACCTTCTTTATTTCTAAAGAGATTTCATTACTTAAATTTCTAACTTTCGCTGAAGTGTATCATTCGCAACATTAGTATTTTAATGGAAAGAAATTTCTTAAACCCTAAACGTAAAAGTAGTAGTTAGAGAATTAGGTTTCAATTTTCCAGGGGAAGTGCCCCCTTACCCCTATGTGCGGGCGCCCATGGCCTGACTGTTTGATCTTTCATCGTCTTGGCATCGGTTTGTATCGCCTGTATTGTAATGACATTTTATTTGAGCAATTACTCAGCGCTTTCAGCAGAAGCCTTTCAGAATCGATCCCAGTATCAGCGACCCCGAGAGAAAAGGCTGGATTTGAGGCTAGAAGGTTGGAGATGTTATTATTTTAATAAAAGTCTGAATCACTAAGAAAATTATTCCTGTAAGCCAATTGTGTATAACATATAGTAGTCGACTGATTGTTGTGCACGAGCGTGCAAGTAAGGTCAGCTGGCTGACTGGCGGGAAAGTTGCCGCGGCACTACCGCTGGAGAGAGAGACAGAGACAGAGACAGAGACAGAGAGAAAGACAGAGAGAGGCAGAAAGAAGGGCAGAGCGACTGAGGGAAGGATGTACGCGAAGAGTGAGATAGTTTTTTGGTAGGAGTGCCAGTCTGAAGAAGAAGTTAGAGTGAAGAATTGTTAAGATGGCGTTTCTGCAGTGACATTGAAAACTGCTTTTGATATATGTCAATTTGTCGTCGATGCTGCGTTGTCTGTTCATTGACTGTTGGAGATCGAAGAACATAATACAAGAAACTGATCGTTGTTTGAGTAAACAAGTTACAAGACAATAGACACTGTCTTATAAACTAGCCATAGCTACCGCAGTACAGGTATTAGGATAGGCCTAGACTGCGCTGCTGAACTATCGAAGGGACTGTAAAAACGTGAGGGATAAAGAAAGATCACAATTCCATTTCTAGCAATCGATTCAATATCAAAAAGAAAGTACTGCAGTTTAGTTTATTAAATAATTTATATCAAAACATGATTGGCTCATTATGCAGGCCTACAGTGTACACATACCAGGTGGTAGCACGTTTCATGGGATTTACATTTATCGCTTTAGAGCCTCAATGTATATGTACACTGTACAGTATGTATATTGGTTTAATTCAATAAACGACAGTGGGGCGCGGTGGTGTAGTGGGCATGTTCGATGACTTTCAGCCGGAGGGTTGCAGGTTCGAATCCACCTCACCTCACGTCGCTGCGCAGGGACCTTGGGCAAGTCCTTCACTCGCAATAATTATTGCTCATCGCCTGGGCGTTAAACTCTGATGCAGTGTCCGCTCTTTGAGTAATGAGCTTGAAGGGGCGCTATAACAAGTGCACATACAATTTAGGGTTATGTTACTGTAAATGTTCTACTTTGCACTGATAGCAACAACATAATTATGTGACAATGTGAGCGCTGCTGAATCTGTGAGTGGCGCTATACAAATGTTCAATTACAATTACAATTACGACCGATGTTCTTGCACTGTTATAATAATTTTTTCAGATGAAGACACTCCTGTTGCTCGTGTTCTGCCTTCTTCTGGTTGTCCATGGTAAGACAATCAACATCGCGATAATTATTTGAGCACAAACGCCATTTCTTTGTCAGTTTTCATTCAAAGAACAGAAAAAGTACTTTTGTTACTGGGATGGGAACGCGAACATTTCCTTTGGGCACATGTACTGTCCTTTATAAAATATAGATGTAATATTTCAGAAATTTGAATATGCATTTCTAGGGTGTTATCCACTGTTCATCTATAGTGAGCAATCTTGCTAAAACGACAGAGCAAAATGCAGCCCTTGCAATGGGGAAATTCAAAAATTTTAAGCAACGTGGAGGGGCATTTATTGAACTTTCAAAACATTTCTTTCAGCTATTAAATTACAAGAAATTTGTTGAGATGACAGATCAAAATTTTCACATTGCAGAGTGGATATTTAAATTTGTTGAACAATTGGAGATGGCACCTTTGAAGTCATAAACCACGACTTTCAGCACTGAAATGTTGTACCATGTCATTAAAATGAAAGCCTATAACGCTACTATTGAAATGTGGAATTTGAAAAAAAACAATGAGGAGGAGACGTCTACTGAAGTCTCAAACCAGATCTTACAGCAATTAAATTATCGTAATTTTTTAGATGACAGCCTAAAATGTTACCATAACAGTTTGGAAATTTAACAAGTTTAAGCAATCGGATGGGACGTTTTTGACATCATAATCATAAACCATGACTATCAGCACTGAAATGATGAGCATTTTCGCTAAAATGACGGTCTAACATGCCACCCTTGCAGAATGACTTCTTTCACTTTTCATGACTTTATCGTTCATAAACAGAAAGCAAAGATAGCAAAGAGCCTGAAACGTGCTCTAGTTCATGTCCACCCCATAGACCAACCCAAGCTCAACTGAGAGCACTCCCTTTCCCCAATATACGCATGAGCGACTAAGACATTGCGGATAAGGTGCAGTTTCATGCTCGTGGTCGAACACAATACAAGGTCACAGAACAAGGTGAAGAAGGTTAGCTTATAGTTTGGAGTGGACTTGAAGATCGATTATTGAATTTTCGAATGTTTTATTTGTTGCTTGGAGTGTTTGTTTCAACAGGTGTCGTCCTAGGCGTAGAGGACATTTCAGCAGTGGGGGGCAAAATTTTACTTTAGCCCGAAAAAATAAACCCCAAGTAGGCCTAATTGGCGTCGTGCACACATAGGTATATACCTCTGTAAAATAGCCATCTCTGTTCTTGCACCCACACCCGGGTCAAGGTGCAGGATAGCAAATAACATGAGGCCCAGCCATAGCCCATTATAGGGACAAGGCTGGGTAATTTTTGGCCTATACATGTATATGCAAATTTATGATGTAGCCTATGTATAATATTCCTGACACTTTACTACGAGTTCAAACTTCACACGAGCAACTGATTAAATTCATAATTGTATATTGTATTGTATTGTATCGTATTTGATCTTCTACAAAGCGACTCTCGTAGGGTGAACAGTTCCCTAGTGCGCAAGACCACGCGTGAAGAGGCAGTGTTTAAAAGGAGAGAAGGAAGAAGAGAGACTGCTAGAGAAAGTGTAGAGCGGCAAGTTCTAGAAGCATGAACAAAGTGGAATGTTGGAGGAAGTTGAGTGAGGTCTTAGTATAATGTCAGACAGATATTTGGGGCAAACCCCGCTGAGCCTTGAAGATCATAGTGAGGATCTTAGGTTGCATGTGAGCACGGAGAGGAAGACAATGGGTGGAGACAGAACGGCGAAAGATCCTGAGATAACTTAAATGAATATAAGAGGAACGTGTGCTTTTGGAAATGTGCTCAGTTAAGGTACCAGTACACCCGTAATTCAAGTGAGCTATCAAGTGCAAACCCTGATCCCGCACTAGAACCGTTTTAGTGCCTAGGCACGCGAGGCACGTGCCCAGGGTCCCCGAGCAACAGAGGGGCCCCCGCGGCGACTCAAAATCGCATTCCAAATTAGCAACGTGTTATACGAACTTTACGTAGACCTATGTTACACTTCAATTTATTTTACATTTGCAGTACAAAGCATGTTGTGTTAGCTAGCTGTGTCAGCAGTATACTACTACATGGTGGGTCAAAAAGATCTCCCCCCTAGGTTTTTGGCGAATATCTTGACCAAAAGTAAGAATTTCGAAGTGAACTTTCACAGGCTTAAAGACAATTCATATTCACATAATTATGATGGCCAAATTTTATTGAAATAGTTTAAACAGAACAAAGGTTATGCCACTTTTAGTGAGGCCACCTACCGTTTATTGACGATTCAAAAGCGTAACGCAACAAAAAGTGACAGAAAACGATTTTATTAAGTCACATCTCAAATAACTGTTATGAAATTAACTTGTTGGTGCTGTACAACATGTGTTCAATGTGCCCACCACTAGTGCCAAAACTTCTTTTGAGTCTCTTTGCAAAGTTCTTGATGGCCCTGTTGATGCGATCCAAAGGCAAATCTTCCAATGTTAACTCCAATGCGCCCATCAATTCTGCTACCGCTCTTGGTTTTGGTTGCAGATTGTGATATTTCTTCAGCATAGCTCTCCGCAATTGATTATCAATCCATCGGGTTCAAATCCGGAGATTTGGGGCCCTTGGCTTTCTCAATGAAACCAGAACAATCGAGCCGATCTCCTTTCATTTAGGGCAAATCTCTTAACTCTCAGCTCAACTTTTATTGTTTGTGCTCTCACTGTTTATCAGAGTAAACGTTGCTCAATTTATCTTTAGGATCCTGCTCAAGAGGTGGCTGAATAGGCCTACACATTTTGTCTGTCATTGACACCTTGGTCATTTTCACCTTTTAGAAATTTGAACTGCATTGCTTAAATAACAAAATTAATAATCTGACAGATTCCTTATTCACCAACTTGATTGTCTTCTTGCTAAGTGATTTCATGGTGACGTGCAGCTACGCTGATACCCTGTTTATGTTTAAAATAGTACAAATAATGATTATCTAGCAATATCAAGGCTATTTGATAACAATTATTTGGGATGAGACTTAATAAAATCGTGTTTTGTTACTTTTTTTGCGTTGCGTTTTTGAATCGTTAAAAAACGGTCGGTGGCCTCTCTAAAGTGATATAACTTTTGTTCTGTTTGAAACATTTTGATGAAATTTGGCAATAATATGCAGATATGAATTGTCTTTAAGTCTCTAAAATTTCATTTCGATATTCTTACTTCAGGCCAAGATATTGACCAGAATATTTAAATTGTTTTTTGTCACTTTTTGTTGCGTCGCGTCTTTGAATCGTCAAAAAACGGTGGGTGGCCATATAAAAAGTGGTGTAACTTTTGTTGGGTTTGAAATATTTTGATGAAATCTGGTCATCATGTGTAGATATGAATTGTCTTTAAGGCTGTAAATTTTCATTTCGAAATTCTTACGTTTGGCCATGATCTTGGCAAAAAATCTAGGGGGTCTTTTTTTGCCCACCTTGCATATTAACAAATGTGACAAATGACCCACATGCACACAGAAGGTTTGAGTACAATATTATATAGGCCTGTCTAGGACTGAGGGATTGAGACGAAAAATCGGGTTGCGTTCAGTGTTTAATCTAGGCATCTCTCGGGGTGTGGGATCTCTCCCCATACATGACTACCCAAACATTTAACCAAATAATAATATTTTTAGTTGTTGTTTACAATATTGTATCACACGAGCTTTAAAGTGACTATTATGAGATTATAATGATAAAATCTACTAGTATAATATATGATGTATACTGTCTTATCTACACTGTGTAGGCTACAATGTATTGTTAATATTAACCAAATTTTGTGCAAAGACTTTTTAACAACTAATTATTGGCGTCTTTCCAGTGTTGGCTTTCAAATTTCAAAGTGTCAAATTTCAAAATGTTTTGTTCCTTGAACACTATTAGTAAAATAGCATCGTTAATCTACTAAAAGGTTTCCCGAATTTGGTTGGTGTAATATTTGTAACAATTCTGATAACTGTGTCCTGGTCAGCAATCAGGACCTTTTCGAGCAACAGGAATTAGGTACGGTAATTCCAGAGCAAGAAAGTAGTGCTTACACTATACAACCGTCTGCAGCTATTCATTATACTGTAATGGTAATGGTCCATAAGCACCAGAACTGAGTTGCTTAACTTGTTACGTAAAGAAATTATTATTCTAATAGGCTAATAATCATGGGCATACTTATTGAAATTTTCAGCCACTTCCATTATCAGCACGTAAATAATAGAGCAATTTTGGTAAGATTGGACCTTGCAATACAACCATTACATTGTGGAAACTGATAAAGAAATTTATTATAATTGTTTGAATAATTATTTATTGAAATCTTAGACAATTATCCGTGTCAGCACTGCAATAGTTGAGCCGTTTTGTTAAGGTGGCAGCTTAAAATGCTGCCATTGCAATGTAAAAATTCAAAAAATTTTGGTAATGAGGAAACATTCCCTCCCCATGCCCCTCGATCCCCACTCGGCGCTACACGTCTCAGCGAAGGACCGGCAAATACTCGTTCTCCGTCTCCCAGAAACCTTGATTTCTACCAGAGAGGAAGACTAGATGGCACTCATAGTTACGTTTAGGAATAGACCTTGTGTTTAGGGACCCAGAACTCCTTAAAACGGCCTTGTCCCGCACACTTGATAAGAAGGAAAAGATCGGAAATTTTCAGAGGGTTCCATGACAAAATGTCGCCGACAAAATGTCGCGGAAAAATGTTGCAGAAACAATATGTCGCAAGACAAAAATGTAGCCGACAAAATGGCGCAATCGTAAACGAACAAAACAGTTTTTATTGCACAAATAGAACTTTTAAAAAAGCCATCGAATGAACTTGTTAATAGTAGGCTAGTGTCCACAGACACACATTCCAAGTAAAAGTGTCACCGAAGAAAGCCCGCAAAAATTCAAAAGCTAAAAAGTGTGCGAACTAACTCTCATTCCATGAAGTTACTAATACAGCTACAGTGATGTTAATATTAAATGTGTTAATGTATACGAAAAAAAACCGTGATGAATGGCAAAAAATATAAATACAAAGCTACAAAGTGTGCAAACAGATTATAAATACATGATGTTACCAGGACCGTTTTAAGGAGTTCTGGGACCCTAAGCACAAGCACTAATCTTAAACGTAACTATGATTCGGGCAAGTTGGAGCTGGGAAATAATACCAGCCCGAAAAGACAGACTCGCCCGAAATTTGGGGGCATTTGCCCCTCTCCTTAACCCCCGTCTTCTACGCATATACGTGTCGTGTTCTGAATGCCGATTTCAACCGTTTTATATGAAATTTTGCACTGTGTTTAATTGTAGTGCAGACGGATAAATGCGATAATGAGTACCAGCAATGTCAAAGCGGATGCTATGCAAGTTCTTCAGGAACTGCTATGAACTACTGCATCTTTAACTGTGAGTGATTCCATTTGCTAAAAATAATGGCCTTGTCATTCTCTCGATGATTGCGATGATTAAGCATACAAAGTTTGTATTAGAAATGACGAAGATGAGAATGAAAAGATGGTGACTGTAAATAGACGATAAAGAAGATAATGGTGACGATGGTTAAGATTATGATGACGATGATGACGATGATGATGTTTGGAGGATAGAGCAAAAAAATTTAAACAGCGTAGAGGTCATTTATTGAACTCTCAAACCATTTCTTTCCGCTATTATATTTGTTGAGATGACAGCTTAAAATTTTACACCATTACAGTGTGGATATTTAAATTTTTTAGCAATGGTGGATCACCTTTGAAGTCATAAATGATGATGATGATGATGATGATGATGATGATGATGATGATGATGATGATGTTGATGATGATGTTGTTGATGATGGTGGTGACGATGATGATGATGATGATGATGATGATGATGATGATGATGATGATGATGGTGATGATGATGACGATGATGATGATGTTGGTGATGGTGATGATGATGACGATGATGATGTTGGTGATGGTGATGATAATTATGTCTATTTTGGTGTGGGATTGTTCAGCGTGTATCACTATGCATCTGTCGTTTTCATTCAGGTAATTGGGGTCCATCAGGTATCGAATCTTGCCGGAAAGCAGGGAAATAAACATTGTATGTCAATTATACTTTAAGTCACAATTAAGTTGACATAATTTTGTTTGTAAACATGTTGAGCATTGCGGTTATATTATGCATTTATGCATGATTGTATTCGTGTGCGTTTTAATCTGTATGAATGTGTATATGTGCTTGCATGCAAATACGCCTGGAGGGCATGATTCTCTGCATGTATTTTTACATGTATTTTCGTATTTAGAAATGTTATGTAGCCTATGCATATAATGTTACGTATGTGCATTTTAAGCAAACTTTTTCCTGAATATGCTTGTGCAGTTCCGATAAAAAGTCTATGTGATCACAAAATAACATCTGTAGAATTTTATGGCGTTATGAGCGTATGTTGGGGTTCCAAAGGCACCCACATTTCTTCAAATTGGCTTATTCTTTTTTTCGCTTGATGGGTCTAACTTCTAAATGGTTTTAAACCCTAACATTTGATTCAATGATCAGGACTGCAATCCAGGGTATACGCGGTTATACAGCGTATACTCACCTCCGAAAAAAACACGGCATCGTTTAACCTCCCGAAAACCAGGTTACATGTACAGGTATGCAAGTATTATTTTAGGTGTATTTTTTTCTGAAATTTGGAGCGAAAAACAAAGGTCATCAGTTTTTCGGACGAGAAATTGTGGTCATTTTCTCAAGATTTCGGCCGGATGACAGCTCTTGCATAACATGTTAAATACCAATACATCCCTACTGTTGAACTTTTGAATGCGTTTTCATTTTCCTCGTTACAATCGTAACTGACAATGTTCAATCTAAAATGTCAGTATTTGCTAGTGTGTTATAAGGTAGTCCCGAATAAATTTCTAGATTTTCTTTAGTTCTCACCCTCTTACACCTTTCCCTCTTACACCTTTCCAAATTAACAAATAAACATCCATCACACATTTTTGATTTTTAGGATGATGCCCGTGCGTAAGACAGTAGTCCTATAGATTGCGAAATGTATGCATAATAATGATAACTAGTTGGAGTTGAGCAAATGGTCGGGTCAATCTATGAAATGACCCCCTCAAAATTACAAGAAGCCGTTTTATGACGATTTTCTGGTGTATAAAGTCTGGTGATGAACACGTTACATGTAAAAGTTACAAGAAATCTGATCACGGCAAGTTGTCTTATTTTGGCGTGAAAAAAGATGGCCGCTAACAGTTACACTTGCCGTGATCCGATTTCGTGTAACTTTCAGTATGTTCATCACCAGACCTAAGACACCAGAAACTCAGCATCAAACGCCTTCTTGCAATTGCTGGGGTCATTTTGTAGATTGACCCGACTATGCAACCTTTTGTAGCAATTATAGGCCACCATTTTGACCGCCATCTTGTTTCCCCATTCAACCGCTAAAATTCAAGCTTGCTAACCACGATTTTCGTTTTCAAGAGGGTCAAATTAGTCTAGAAAAGCATATTAGAAAATTGTTACATGATTCCCCCAAGTTGCAACGCGCTATCCCATACAGTAATTCTAAAACGCCGCTGTCACTCATGGTACGCCTTCCATACCTTTCGTGACGATGAAACGCCTACCAAAAGCAGCAAATTCTAAACGAAAATTATATGAAACCTGTCTATCATCTTTCATAATTGAACGAAAATGTTTCTGTTGGTTTGTTTCAGGATGGAAGAACCATCCACGATGGATTCGACAGAAACACGTGTTCAACATATTTCAAATTTGATATTGAGAGATACTCTGAAAAAATTCATGATTAAATAGAAATTAAGTTTATAAGTCACATACTATTCTTGAATTCCGATGTTTACAATTAAAACAATAAAAGAAGCATTTAAAATATCAGCCATGCTATTTGTCATTGCTCAATTCGCAAAACTGTGTTTATAGGGTCACCAGGTCAGATAGATCGGGTCACTAGAGTGCGTCATTATTTCGCATTTCTACAATTTGTTTCTCCACTGTATCTGTCTCTCTGTCTGTCTTGTTTATCTCATTAGTCTTTCTCTATGTCTCTCTGTCTGTCTCACTGTCTCTTACAGTCGCTCCCTCCACTCTATCTATCGCTCCCTCCCTCCCTCCCTCCCTCCCTCCCTCCCTCCCTCCCTCCCTCCCTCCCTCCCTCCCTCCCTCCCTCCCTCCCTCCCTCCCTCCCTCCCTCCCTCCCTCCCTCCCTCCCTCCCTTTTCTCTCTCTCTCTCTCTCTCCTCTCTCTCTCTCCTCTCTCTCGCTCTCTCTATCGCTCTCCCTCTCCCCTCCCTCCCTTTTTTCTATCTCTCTCCTCTCTCTTTCTGCAGTTCTCTCTTTAATCATCAATATCCGCTGCATCACCATATTCACAGATACAGACTTGGACGACATAAATGCGTGCATGGCTTAACGAATCGCACCTGTAACGATTGCCTTACTCGCTAGAGGGCCGTCTATCTGTGTATTTTTTTTATCTCCCTTCTCATTCGCTAATGCCTTGGAGGAAATAACTCCTGTAGCACCCCGGTGCGAGTCAGCGCACTGCTGTGAGGACTCGGACACTGGAAACTCATGTGCAAATGGAGCAGAGGAACTTATTTCATAGGGCTTCGTCTGGCTCATCAGGGAATCGGCCATAGTGAATATTTATAGTTGTATTTCCTTACTGAGCTAAGGGTCAAACTCTTCTCATTTATTTTCAACTCTTCCAGGACCGATTTAGTACATATTGAGCGACTCCCTTTGGGGTAGCGACAGCTAGGTACTCATCTGGGTTCGAATCCAACACAGCAGTTTTATCTAATGAAATATCCCTTGTACGCTCTCTCATCAATTGGCCTCACTGCTCTATTTTATTCCTATTTCTTTCCACTGTAAGTTTTGACTCTGTCTGTCGCCGCTCTAAGCTAGTCACCTGCTCTTCTAGGCGCTCCATAAATGATTCCATACTATCAGTGAACCTTGCCCATCTCTACCTGTCCCTCCTGCTGAATTATCATTTCATCCAGGGTTGCTTCCATCTGGGAAATTCTAGGCAAAGGGCTAGAGCACCTTCAACCTCCTCCATCTGACAAGATCCCTCCTCTGCAGAGTTTGAATTAGACATTGTGTTTCAAAATATTTATGATTATTTAATTGATGTTTAATTGTGATTTATATCAACTAAAAATAGAACAATTATTGTCAAACGTTATCAAGTTCCGTACCCTAAGAAATAATCACATGTGTCTTAACCAGGCCTAAAACTTCGAATCAGTTCCCGCAATCGGCATTAAGTTCTGAATGAACTATACAGAATTTAATCTAGTTTCTGTTTGACCGTTTCACAGATTACCAGTCTTCCGCTATTAATAATTTTAAGTTCGATCATTGACTAAATCACCCTTATCGCTATAACGTTCAATTTCTAATAATAACTTCCAACAATTAATTATTACTGTTGTCATGTTATGTCATGTCAATCGCCTACTTCGCCGCGCGACGGTTGGCCACATGCATGGACTATAGCTCTCCACTGCCGTTTATCGCGTGCAGCGGCGAGGAGATGAGATCCGGAAAGGTGGGACCAAGAAAGAACGTTGTCAATCCAGCTAATACGCGGTCTGTCCTTGCGTCGATATCCCTCCACGTGACCCAGCATGATGGCTTTTTCCACGCAATCCTGACTGTTAAATTATCCAATCTCTGATTGCACAATTATTTAATCTAGATTTATACTTCCCTTCGCTTAGAATTGATATCTGGGGAGTCGGCCAATATCCTCCGGAGTCGCATAAATTTACAATCAGCCAGTCCGCCACGTTTGATATCACAAATCAAGTTTCCAATCATAAAACATCAGTCGCCACCATTTGACAAACTCCAGGACAATTTCCGATTCAAATTATACCACCAGTCTTCTGACCGTGTTGCAATTTCGGACCAAATTTGTCATTTCCCTTTCAAATACCACGATACAGATCTTTCTCGGACAACGACTGGAAAGCGACTCTTCAGCGGCTAGAAAGCGACTGGCGTAGGACGCCAGTTCGAGAAGATTCGGGCAAAACCAAGCGCTCTGATTTATCCAGTAACCCTAGCAGAAGCCTCACACCCGGGCCTATTGCCAAAATTTCTGATGACGTAATGCTTTTGCGCGCTAAAACTTGAATGGGTGCGACGCACGCTAAGAAAAGCTATGTGGCAAATCAGCGGCGCCCGCAGGCGTACGCACTTACGCAAGTGCGTACAGCGGTGAAAGGCTAAGAGTATCTTTTTCCCTAAAAAATTAGACGAATGACTAAAAAAAGTCGTCAACTTTTTTGGCGGATGAATTGGTATCTTTTCCCTGAAAAATTGGACGGATGACTAAAAAAAGGTCATCAGTGTTTTTTGGAGACGAATAAGAGGAAATTTTTCCCATGTCCCGCCAACAAGACCAAAATTTTTTTGTTCCCCCTTCGAAAATTTCTGTATCCGCCTTGGCTGTGCGTACAAGAAAAAAATATTGGGGGCGCCGCTGTGGCAAATAATAATATTGTAGCGTTCCACGATTGCTACATACCCACTTACATATACAGTAGCTTATAAGTGGGGACGGTGGTGTAGTGGTGGCGTCGTTGCCTTGAAGCCCTCAGGTTCGAATCCACCTCAAGTCGCCGCGTAGGGACCATGGGCAAGTCCTTCACTCGCAATTGCTCAGCGCTTCGGCGTGAAACTCCGATGCAGTATCCGTGTTGTAATCGGGAACGCCTCTGAGTAGGGGTTGAGGGCTGGAAGAGGCGCTATAACAAGTGCGCATACAAACAAGTACAGGGCCGGATTAACAAAATGTGCATGCCTGTTTATCTTATCTTATCTGACCATTTATAAAGCGCTTCTCGCAGCAAGAGCCTTTCAGAAGCGCTTCCAGTGCGTTTAACTCCGGGAAAAAGGCAAGTTTTTAGACGAGAGAAAGACGAGGATGCACTACCACAGAGCATGGCAGAGCGAACCGATGGGGGAAAAGTCCATTCCATAGGGAGGGACCAATGCAAGCAACTGATCTGGATTGAGCCATGGCAGTCCTGATTCGGGGACAAAGAGGTCAGGGCGATCAGAGGACCTAAGAGGACGCAGCAAAGTGGCAGAAATGGGGCGAAGTATCTGATCGCACAGATACTTCGGAGCAAGACCCATTTGAGACTTAAGGACCAAAATCAGGACTTAAAATTGTATACGGGCCGAGAGTGGAAGCCAGTGAAATTGCTCAGTCATGAATGTAGAAATGTGGGAGAATCGAGGAAGACTTATAATGGCTCCCTTCCATCTCAGCCACCGCAAAAGAAAAAAAGACGTGAGATTTATTGAACAAATTAAGAAATTCTGATCGTTTAGATGTAATAAACGTAGCTTTGATGGGTGGCCACTGGCTCCCGGCACTTAAGCCGAAGAACTTTGAAAAAGGTCGATAGAAATTTTGGCGGATGAAAATGGAAATTTTCCTCGGCGAGTATTCCCCAAAACTGATACTGTACAGACTGTGGGACAGAGATCGCGTAGGTAAGATGGATGGCAACCAGCGCGAAACCAATGCCTCTATTCGAAGCGAGATTGCTTGGGCTTCAGGCAACCAGCGCAAAATCACGCATGTAGGCAGAGACAGATTGAGCAAATTTGTGAATTTGTCCAATGAGTTGAGCAGCCGAGCGTCGAAATAATCGTTACAAGGTGATGGCCAGCAAGGATCGTGCGACAATGATCAATATTTCGACTTTCAACAAGACTTAAGAAAAAAAATTCTTGGCCCCTAAACAGCTGATGAGCTTTTTTGGTCATCGAGTTGAAAATCTCATAAAAACATACCATTTTTCCGAACAGTGACAGTTCTTTGGAAAAGTCCATTGTTATAAAATGTCCATAATTGAAATAATAATAAAAAAGGTGTGCAAGTGCAAATGTGTGCCAAAACTAAAAAGCCCATTCTTTTGAAATTGTCCATATTTGCAAATATAATTTTAAAAATGCGTGCAATTGCAAGTGTGTGCCAAAACTAAAAAGGCCATTGTTTTGAAATGTTCATAATTGCAATTATTATAAAAAGGTGTGCAATTGCAAATGTGTGCCAAAACTAAATATTTAAGTTTTCTAAAAAACCTGACGTGCTAGAAGAAAAACAAAAACACCACTACATTCAACGGTCCATAATCTATAATAAGAAACAGCTGAAGTTTTTCCAGTAACAAAAAGGTTCAGATTTGTTGGCCAGTGCTACTGGAGTAATGTTGTGAGAACCAGCTTCGCTACTGAGGCAGCTGAGATCTGTGTCTCGCTCTCTCACACAAGACGTGACAAGACATCTGGTGCAGAGTTTTATCCTCAGCCGAATTGATACCTGCAATGTCGCCTTTGCTAGCTTTCCACAGCGCAGTATCATTCGGCTTCAGGCGGTCATCAATGCTGCTGCTCGCCTAGTCCTGCGATTAAATAAGTTCGACCATATTTCTACCGCGAACGGAGACCAGCTTCAGTGGCTTGGAATAGGCGAGCGCATCAAGTTCAAACTTTGCCCCACGATGCACGAAGTGTCTGAACAACAGCGCATCACCCTACCTCGTGGACAGCATCAGATCGCTGGCAGACGATTCTAGTAGGTCACGTCTGCGGTCGTCCAAGACCGCCGACGTATCCGTCCCTGCAACCAAAACTAAAGCGGGTGATCGTGCCTTTCGGTTCGCTAGCCCACGCGCTTGGGGTAGTCTTCCAGCATCAGTATTTCAGTTCAAGAAATAAAAACTCAATCTGCTTGTAGAAAACAGTTGAAGCTGCACCTGCTTCCGGGCTGTTTGCATTTATGCTAAACTTTGGCAATAATATAATTAGGCTATGTTTGTAAAGCATCCTAGAAGTAGCTTGCTACCGACAATGCTATATAAATTGTCTTCATTACAATGGTAAAAAACCTGACTCTAGGCCTTCTTGGGGGGGGCTTGAGCCCCCCTAGCCCATGATAAACTCCGCCCTGGTACAAGGATTAGGCCTATCTCAGTCAAAGACAACAGCAAGTCAAATGCAACTGCACATCTTCAAGCTGGAAATTAATTAAATTTGGTGTCCACACTACCACAAAGCTCAATAGTAAGTCCTCTGTTGTTCTTGATATACATCAACGACCTTCCCAATGTATATCTTCTATCCTGCACTTTGTACTATTCGCTGACGACTCCAATATCTCCGTCTCACACAAATCCTATGAGGAATTATTCCGAATCCTTAATGAAGAACTTGTACTAGTGTCTGACTGCATGGTTCAAGGCAAGCAAACTATCTCTTAACGTGACAAAAACCAACTTCATGCTCTTCTGCTCTCACTGGAGATCAACTCCACAACTGAGGGGAAAAGTCGACATATACAATATCGATAGTACTTTGATGTGATGCTATATCTTGTTTGCTTCTTGGCTCAATAAAGAAATTGAAATTGAAATTGAAATCTGTTTTTAACTATCGCTAACAGAAAGGATGACAGGTGACGGCTCGTCCGAAGCAATATAGCCAAACATGCTGACGCCTTGTAATGAATCGCTTTAGTGCCTATAATAACATTTAATGTTCGACGGCGCCGTGCGATATCAGGTTTTAATTCCGATTATTGGAAGGGATGATTCCTGTGCTTAATCAAAGGCGCGCGCACCCCGGTCATTTCACATCTGGTACATTAAAAGTGCATCAAGATGTCAAAGGTTGAAAAGTGCAACAGTGAACAAGGCATGTCGCTGGGTTTTTTTCCAACAGAAAAAAGGATGACTGCTGACAGCAACTCCAAAGCAATAGTCAAACAAACTCACGCCTTGTACTGAATCGCTTTAGTGCCTATAATAATATTTAATGTTCGACGGCACCGTGTGATATCAGGTTTTAATTCCGCTTATTCGAAGTGGTGATTGATGTGCTTAATCAAAGGCGCGACCCGTTCATGTCACATTTAATACATTAAAGTGCATCAAGATGCCAAAGGTTTAAAGATGCACTTTGACAATAATTGATAATTACCCAAAATGCTTAGTAAGCAGAAACTAAAGACGGATGAGTCATAGTAGGCGGAGCTTGCACAAGAATGTTAGGTAATCAAGATTAGCACCAAAGAGCTATCATGAGTCATAGTTGATTCGATTTTAAGTTTGGAAAATGTCGATGACGCAATGTTTCTATTTCCGATTTTGATGACTAGGCAAGACGCTGAGACAGATAAATGGGTCATGGATATTCATTAGGATTGCGCTCTTCCTGCGACACCCCCCCCCCCAGAAACAACCACTGATGGCGTATGATATATTTGAACGGGGAGTCAGCGAGGGCATTTAAAACATAATGTCTCTGCTTTTGAAAATTAAATTTTCTGGATGCAAAGACATTGAGACAATTTTCATGCGTCTGACGTTGATGACACACATGAGGTGGAAGACCACACCCACCCTTCTTCTCTAAGAACATACCACTCGAGTCTTGCGATTGATTTAAACGGGGGAGTGAGCCAGGGTATATTGAAAGATAGAACATGTCTGTTTGTAACAAAGAACTTGTCTGTGTGCAGCTATGTTTGATTGGCTCGGTATTAAAATTCATAGTTTATGCCTATGATCGTAGCACTCGTTATTATTATTTTATTATCGGAACACAATGCTTCGTCTCAAAAGACATCAATCGCCTGAGCAACAACTGGATCTGCGTCACTCAAAACTTCGCTATATATACCGCTTGCCTTCTGTGTGCTGGGTTGTTGGTGAAGAATCGTTGACTTCAGCAGAAGATCTGTTCGACTGAATCATTTGTTCACGGTAAAAGCGTTTGCAGCAAAATGGTAGATTTCTTTCAGTGTTTTTCTTCCTGCTGAAAATGTTCTCTTTAATTTGACACTGAAGATGCCTCATTGCCTGATTTTCTTATCAGCTAGAGATCGCATCGCCTGTATTGCATGACATTTTAATTGACCACTTGCTATGCGCTTTCCTCAGTAGAAGCCTATCAGAATGGATCCCAGTATGGGCGACCCAGAGAGAAAATGTTGGTTTTGAGGCGAGTAGGTTAGAGATGCTATTTAAAAAAATGACTCAATGAGCAAGAAAATTATATCTTTTGCAGCAATCGATTACATTATTAGATCAATATAATGGTCGAAAGCAATGCAGTTCAGAATTTGCTATAATTTAAAAAGCAATAGAAAACTTGGTTTGCGGACGTTTCATCCCCGGACGACTCATCCCCTGGACGGTTCATCCAATGACGTAAATTTAAGGCAGAACAACACTTAAGATTATTAAACTCGGAATTAGGCCTAGACCCAGGCCTACGAAGATTAAAAAAATAACAATTAAACCTATAAAACTTGGAATTAAATCGATTTAATAAAAGAACACTTAGGGGTAAGTGGGGCAAGTTGACAGGGTTAAGCGCTTTTTGACCTCTGATCATCCTCAATGATGTCAACAAAGTTGGGTCTTTTTTCTACAACGTTTTGATTGATAACACCTACATTCTAGCAAAAAATCAGGCATAAAAATATATTCTAAGTTTGTTAAAACTGAACTTTAAAATTTTCTAAAAGTCAACCAACTTGCCCCTCTACTGGGGCAAGTCGGCTGCCTGCTTGGGGCAAGTTGGTTGACAATACATACAAACAATATTTAACAAATTTTAATAGAGAAAAGTTTGTGAACTGTAGTTGTTTCAGTTTTAAAATATTCGGCATTACTAAAGATGTCAGGAAAAAATTAATTCAGTAAATTAGCAAGGTATAAAACATTGGTGTTCTTGGTTCTTCGAATTCTCAACAAAAGTCACAAACTGCAGTTGTGTTATCTAAGACATTCTTAATAAAGATGATACATAAATTTTGTCAATAAAAAGCAATGTCTAAAAAATTGCAGTGTCTTTTGTTCTTAGAAGTCTCAGCAGAAGTCGCAAATAAAGCTTCCGTGCACGTCCTTCGTAGGCTGCCACCAGGTTTACCCATTTTAGTTGGTCGCATCCGCCAACTTGCCCCCGCCAACTTGCCCCCTCAGGGGCACTCAACAAAATCTGGGAGCTATGATTTGTAGAGTGTGATTTGGAAACACAAAATACATCAGTAACAATTCAAAATAAACGCTTAACAAAACAATCCACTTCCCAATTTTTTTGCATTCGTTGGGATGAGAAAAAAACGCTATTTTAGAACAGAAAAATGTGTTAAGAGGTAGATAGGAAAACTAATTTTTAAGAAAAAAAACGGTAATCAAAGCACCTTGTCACGTTGTTGCCATTACCCAAAAGGAAGATCTTTGCCTTGTTCTTTATTACACATCTTGTTAGACTGTTTCCTGCCACGAATTATATTTTTATAGCGCAACAATCATCTTGCCCCGCCGTCAACTTGCCCCAAGACACCCTAAGACTAGAAAGCTTGGGATCAAAAGCTCTAGATATATGTTATATTAAGAAAAACTTGTCAATAGGTTAGTTTGCAATGTTAATTGTGCGACAAACTGGCAGTTGCACGAAGATAATATTATAATCAATACATTCGCTCTTCTGTATCTCACTCAGCCGACAATGCCACAATATTTATTATTTCCTGACAGCAGCTCCTTTGATTCCCCTGTTCATTGGCATTTGTACTGTGGCGTGCAGACATTTGAACAATGTCCAATTGAACCATAACCATAACCATAACCATGTCAACCATAATGGCAGACATAATATTGAAACATGAGTGTACATTAACTCTTAACTAGTTAACTAAACATAATATAATTAACATGCACTAGACAGCCTGAGCGATGCGATCGAAGTCTAATCTTAAAGAGCGAGATATGAGTTAAATTGCCTATGGTGAGAGGTATATCGTTCCAAGTGCGGGGACCAGCGCATTTCAACGAGAACATTCTAAAATTAATTAGTCCTAGCAAAAGGTATTCTTACATTCGCAGCAGAGCGTGCAGGATAAGGGTTTAGAATGGACGTGGCAGTGAAATAGTTATCAAAGATCCTAGACAACTGGTTACGAAAAATAATATTTCAACATAAATTCACTAGTTTGCAATTTTCTAATCTGTTCGATATTAAGAACACGGCACGATTTAAATATTGCTTCGGTAGACATCGAGTGCTGATTACCTGCAATCATTCGCATGGCTCTTCTTTGCAACTTATTTAACCTTGTTAGCCTTTTGGCGTATGTTGAGGCCCAGACCATATTAGAGTATGTAAGGTATGGATGAATAAGAGAGTAATATAGATTAAGACGTGTTTGGGTGGGTAACAAGTAGGCTATTCTAGTCATAATACCAATGTTCATTGCTACTTTTTGAGATAAATGTTTTATAAGATCGTTTCATGCAGTTTAAGTGCTCTATTATTAAATTGATTTATTTTCACGTTTTATAGGTTTAATTGTCATTTTTATTAAATCTATGTTGGCGTAGGCCTAAATCTGAGTTTCATAGGCTTAAGTGTTCTTGTGTCTAAATTTCCGTCCCTGGATGAGCCGTCTGGGGATGAACCGAATTGATCAAGATAGGTACCCAGAAATTTAACTGAAGTTACACGAGGAATAGGGATTCCAACGTACAACACTAGAAGGCACACACTTTAAAAGGTGATGATGGAAAACTAGAACAGGTGACGCCGTAGACCTATGACCATGCCGAGTAATAAACAATTCATATGAACCGTTCGGGGATGAATCATTCGGAGACGAAACGTCCGGGATAAATCTTTCTATAATCGACAACTTATTTGGCTCATAATATGTACACATAACCAATGATCTTTATGGGATTTGCAATTTTGCATGTTAGAGCCTCTTTTAATGTTCAGTAGATATGTTGCTGCAATATGTCAAAAACCGATGTTCTTTCATTGTCTTGATATTTTAGATGAAGGCATTCCTGATGCTCGTGTTCTGCCTTCTTCTGGTTATCCATGGTAAGACAGCCAGCATTGCAACATAATGAGTGCAAAACCGTCGTATCTTCGTCAAAAATTTTCATTCAAAGAACAGCATACTGTGTTGGGAACGCGAGCATGTCCAGTGCTTGGGGGCTAGACCCGAAAAAATAGACCATTTACACGGCCAAAACATGACAATGGGTTTCTTGGGGGTCCTAGCCCCTGATAGACTTCGTCCATGGACCATGGGTATCTTCAACTAAATTTCTGATAGACTCCGCCCATGGGTATCTTCAACAAAATTTATAGGTGTCTACATCGATCAACACCTGAAATGGAAAACACACATTTTTGAAATTAATAACGAAATCAAAAGGAATCTTGCATCATAAAAAGAGTATCTTATCTTCCCCTCATATCCTACGGGATCTTTATTATACTATCATACATGTATATCCATATCTGACTTAGATCAGTGCAACACGATCCGGACTTCTACATACGACTCCAATCTTATAGGTATAAAGATCCTTCACAAAAAAAACAATACGAGTTATAACTAAATCATCCCCCAATTCGCATACTAGACTACCAGTCCATTATTTTTTGAACATAAACTCCTAGACATAAATCAAATCAAATTCCTACAAACTGGCATTTTCATGTCTAAATACATTAACCCTCAGGCTACCAAGCTTTTTTGTAACACGGACTACTAAGGCGGGTGGTTACCACCACCCTTGATTTTGGGTTTGGTTTGAGATATCATAACTTGTAATATACCAATGGATTCAGCATTAATTTCTTCACAAAATAGTATACTTAGGTTTATAAAATATGAATGCACCTCGAAATTATGAATTCTTTACCATGGGTACCCGTCGATTCCACGAAACGTATACTTACGCATAAGCAAACTATTAGATTCTGTGTGTCTTAAACATGAGTTATATCTAAAAAATAGTTTATATATAATAGAGTTCATTGTTCAAATATAAAAACTAGTAATATGTCTGTCTTACGTTCAATCAAAACAAAAAACATGTTGTAGCTGCTGAAAAACGTTCACGCAGGCATATCGGTTTGCGTTGTAAAAAACCCCAACATTTTCACACATTTTAATTTATTTTGAGCACTTCCGGTGATCAAAAGACAAACTGTTTAGTATTAGAAAATAGCCCTAAATGCCCTCTACAGAATGGCATAGTTTATTTTTATCAAAAAATACATTGTGGATAAGTTATAATAGAAAAAAACATGAAAATTTTATGAAAATAAGACTCCTTTATAAACATTTCAATTTATTTTGAGCACTTACGGTTGTCAAAAGGCAACTCAATGAGAATGGAAATGTAGCCTCACATTCCCTCTATAGAATGGCATAATTTGTGTCTTTTCATATTAAAGGGCGCAAAAGGTATAGTCGATAATCTAAGAGGGTGGTGGTGGTGTCCACCCCTCTGGTACCTTGGGTATATCGGGTATAACTTTTGAACGGTGGGGCATCATATAAAAATTTAGCTCAAATGTGTGCCAATGAACCCTCTACAGCTACCTAAAACGTCGAAATTTTATTCCAAACGGAACACGTTTGACCT
>OX457046.1:6910906-6923406 GCA_949752735.1 Lumbricus terrestris
TTGTCTTTCTCCACCGTTTCTGTCTGTCTATCTTTTTTCTATCTCACTCAGTCCTTCTCTGTGTCTCTCTGTCTGTCTAATTGTCTTTATTAGTCTCTCTCTTTATCTGTGTCTCTCTATCTATCTCTCTGTCTCTTTGTCTGTCTCTCTGTCTGTCTCTCTCGCTCTCTCTAACTGTGTCTCTCGTCTCTCGCTGTCTATCTGTGTGTGTCTCTGCATCATGTGGTCTCTCCTCCCCCCCCCTCTCTCTCACTCTCTCTCTCTTTCTCTCTCTTTGTCCCTTTCTCTTTCCAGTCATCATCATTAAATGCATCACCAGCTCCATAGACTCAGGCGATATATATATATATATATATATATATGTGTGTGTGTGTGTGTGTGTGCATGGCTCATCGGAGAATGCCCACTTACATATCCGACAGCTGTGTACACTGTACAGGGTCGGAATAAGAGATGTGAAGGCCCTTTCAGTAAAATCGTGAAGCCCCAACACGCACGAATCACTAAAACACAAAACCACACAACAGTGTCGAATAAAGGTTAGTGCTGTCCCGGGTGCTGTGATACCTTCCAATAGTCCCCTTGCGAGAACACACCGTTCCGCCCCGCACATAATAGTTATTTATTTCACCGCGTCCCGAGACGGAATGAGAAATGTTCAACATGTTAAATTTATGTCCTGACATTTTCATATGTCCGTGTGACATAGCTATCGACCTGATGATGTAGCCTAAGACTGTTGTAGTGAACGACAAGAACCCTGGTTATTCGCACTTGCTTACTCAGCGACCGTGGCCTACCGTCCTTTAGCCTACTTGCCGCCTGGTACCTGGAAAGAAGAGCGTGGCCTTGGTTTACATGTGATGGAATAAGGATCGAACCCTGATTATGAATCAGAACCAACATGTTTACTGAGGCATAGAGAGGGCCTGCACGGGAAAACCCACACGCATCCAGGGTCAGAACTATCTGCTATAGAGCAGAGGAGATTGCAGAATAAGGAAGTATTATTCACACAGCCATATTATTAGTGCCCCTTTGGCAGGAACGCTAAGCGCTTTAATTGGATCAGCAGTAAAACAGACAGAAGGGGAAACTAAACGCTACAGAAGACGGGAGAATCTGTGAAACTACGACGGATACCAAGAGCCGTTGCGATAAGTTCTGCTCGGTGTCACGACAACTCGTCTACCGACAACTCGTCCAACGACAAGTGGTCCCCGGACAATTCGTCTACGACAACTGGTCTACAGATAACAGATCCAGCGCATGAGAAATGGAAGCTGGGTGAAAGTTTTTACAGGTGAAATGAAAGTTGGATTGATGAAAAAACGCAAAGGAATGGAATCTGGATGATGGTTCTTTTACAGGTGAAATAGAAACTGGATTGACGAAAATAACGTATGAGAAATAAAAGCTGGATGAAAGTATTTCTTGATCTGAAATAGAAGCTGGATTGATGAATAAACGCTTATGTAATGGAAGCTGGTTGAGGCTAATTTTTATATCTAAATAGAAGCTGGATTGACGAAAATAACGGGTGAGATATAGAAGCTGGATGAAGTTATCTTTAGATCTGAAGTAGAAGCTGGATGCATGTCAAAATACACTAATAAAATAATCAATCCAGCTTCCATTTAGGCTATTAAACCATTTTTATAAATCCAGTTTCTATTTCATCAATACTATTCGTGTGTAGACCAGTTGTCGTTAGACCAATTGTCCGGAGACGAGTTGTCGGTAGACCAGTTGTCGTGGAACCGTTCTGCTCTAAGATAAGATAAGAATATTCTTTAATATACCAATTGCTATCCGCATTTTGGTGTACATACAAAGTATAATAAACAAACGTACATAATTTCTATATCCAAGCAATGTCAAAGTGTTTTAGAATAGCATAAAATCCTAAGTCCAAATCCAATATAAATTTTAAATTTAAAAAAGAAGTTATTTTAATGACCAACAATTTATGCTGCACTTTGGTTTATATGGTATTACATTTAAATATGATAAAGCATCCTCGTTAAAAATGATTTCCTCGTTAGGTTGTCCGCCCTAGGAATGATTCTAGGCTACTGCTAAGACGTTTCTCTTTAGTCGTGGTTGGGCTCGGACTCCCGGGAGCTACTCTTGAAGGGGCGCTATATAAATGTCTGAAATTAATGACAGAATGGTCAACAGGTCTTTTCAAACTTTGATATCAATTTAATAAAATGGTTGCGCAGAGCGGCGCACAACTTCAATATTGATTTTCAAACAGAATTCCTTCTCGTCTTCTTCATCTTCCTCTCCTTCTTTTTCTCCTGTTCGTCCTCCTCCTCCACTCCCTTTCACGTTCTTCTTTTCCTCCGTTTCTTTCCATGTCGCCTTAAAATTCTCCTTCTTACATATAAAGCTCAGCAGAAGTAGGCCCATGGGTTTGAGATGAGTCCTGAGCACTATCCGGTCGCCAACCTTATAATTTCATAAATTACATTAAAATATTTAATCTGCATGCACGACGTCACTTTTAATGGTAGAAGCTTAGGCTACCTAATGAGCATCGCTCGTGCTCGGCTCATACGTCTGGCTATGCTCTGGTAAGTCTACGCTAGGCCTACTGGAACTTAAAAACTCCCTTCTTGAAGTCGAATCTTATCATAAATTTAGGCTTCTTGTCTTTTTACGATTTATCTACAAAATTATTAACGACTATTTTTTAGTAGATTGTATGTTTTACATAGGAGTGACACAACATTTATTACATAAGGCCGATGTGGACATGTCTGTGTAAATTGGTAATCTCATATCGAGTGACAGCGAGCGTCCCGGAATGGCAAAATCAAAAGTTTGTTGGCAGCCCAATATTATTGTTGTTACCAGTCTTTATATACTGCAAAGTATAAATATTTTGCTTGTTCGTACAGTTTTCACAATTTTGAAAGTTTCTGTTCCCTAGCCGAAGGACTATCAGTAAAAAGACATGCTTAAGAGTGTGGGTGAGTGTGTGAATAAGTAGGTCGAACGTGATACAGCAAATTTAGTTCTGTGTCGTATTACAGTATACATGTAGTAGGGGAGACCGGAGATGGTTGAAAACATTTATAGATTTAAGCCATTCATGGACGAACTGTTACTCAAAGTATGAAAAGCTTACACGATACAATATCATTGAAATCCTTCCTAAAAACTTTTTAATCATAGGCAGTCTATCATGAAAGGTGCATCAATAGAATTAAGAAACCACCTTAATGAAGATGAAGAAGGCGAGAAAGAATTCTGTTTGAAATAGTGTGCAATGTTAATTAAAGTCACATCGAGTCGAGGAACAGACGCATTTCCCGGTTAAATTAGCTGAGACTAAGGCACTGTAAACGCTCCTTAAAAGCTAAACTTTCACCGTTAAGCCGTGAAAACGTAACTTTGTGTAAATTATTATATAATAGTCCTCAACTCCACAGTTCCACTAATAAATGTAAAAGCACCAGCTGCCAAGAGGTTCGCTATTTTGCAGTTTGTGCTATTTAAGTAAGTTGACTTTCTGACATGGCCTCGAGAAATAGTGTGTAATGTTAATCAAAGTCAAATCGAGTCGAGGAACAAGTATCGACTCGAAATGGACAAACCAGCGATCAACTCGGCTTGCAAGTCGACTCGACTTGGCCGAGTTTTGATCGACTCGATCGATCTATCGATCGAGTCGATCAAATTATTATTAGCGGTTGTATTTCATTGCCTATAATGTCGAGCCTTTGAAAGTATAAAGTAGGTCTATTCAATGTATTCATCTCCCTTCATAATGTAAACGAAATTAAATTCTGTTCAACACTTAACAACGTGCGAGTAACCGAGTATACGTAGGTGAGTAGGTGAGCGAATATGTAGATGTCTGCAAAGTTGTTTGTGGCAAACGCATTCCTGGGAATAATGGCAGACTGCTGGGGAAGAGTGGTCCAATGTATCAGAGAACACAGTGTGTGGGTATAGGAGCATACGAAGCATACGATAAACTCTGATCAACAGGACTACTCGGGCAGTCATAGACGGCGTCGAGCTAAACACATCTTCATTGCTGATTTCTTCAGATTCTTTCTTCTCCTCCTCATCTTTCTCTCCCTCCCCACCGCCTCCTTCTTCTTCTCCTCCATTTTCTTCTCCTCCTCTTCATCCACCTCCTCCAACTCCTCATACTGCTCTTTCATAGTCTCCTTCTCTTTCCTATAATTATTCTTTTCCTTCCATTTCGACTTGTATATCAAAATGTTGTTTTCAATTCATCAGTGCATGCATTCTCATGTGCATACATGCATGCATGCATGCATTTGCCCAGCCACACCTATGCACATAAATATTCATTCTGCAGACAATTTACTAGTCACTACAATCTATGCGCTACGTGTCAGCATGGCCTCGCCCCAATCTACCTGTACCTGCTAGAGACTTGCTGCGCCTAGTTCTGCAGATAACAATGTGCTTTGGTCAAATGTGCAACTTTGCAAATCGAGCATTTTACGCTAAGAATCCAGTGGGCGACAGCAGGGCCACCAACTTCCTTCTTGAACTTCCACCGAAGCATTTTTCACCAGGTTGAAGTAAAACAGAAAGACTTATGCGGCTGGTTAAAGTTAATTCAATTCAATTTACGTTTACGGGAGAGTGCTACAGGATGCCCAGGTCGAGTAATGCCCACCCATTTAAAACGTAAGCAAAGTCACATATTCGTGCTTTAGTGTTAATTGTATGCAGCGACATCTTGTGAGCCTTCCATAGCAGTAATGGTCCAGTATTCGAGATATTGACGCGAAAAATGAATTTTCTAGATTTTCGCCACTTTTGCACAACTAGGCCTAAACGTTTTTTAATCTCTCTAATTTTCTCTTGAACCGTATGCAGTATCTATTCGCACAGTTGAATGTTTATTTTGGGTTCATTTTTAGTTTTTTATGGTTTTGTCTAGCTCGCAAAAATTGACCTCGTTAAATAAAATGGCGTCAGTAGAGAAAGACTCGAAAATTACAAGAAGCCCATGGGCGTCTTGAATACATAGGAAGCAGGAAGAATGGAGATTACAAGAAGCACATGTGCGTCTTGAATGCATACTAAGCATAGAGATTATAAGATGCACAAGAGCATCTTGGGTACCATTAGCAAATGGCCAAGATTCGGTGCCTACCATGACACCACCTTCTACTAATCAATATTCTGAGACTACAAAATTACCAGCTACAGAGGAGAAATGGATGCGATACAGGAAGTGTAAGGGTTGTTGTCATGAAGAATGTAGACCTACAGATAGATAAACATCCAATAGATTCGTGTGTGACTTTTCGCCAGCCTGTTTTTAAAGTGAACATGACAATAATGACTTATAACATGAGGTAGGAGTTTTTGCTTCTCGTGTTTTGATATGTTTTGTAGCTCTATGATCCTTTAGTTTTGGGTCAGTTTGTTTAGTTGATGGTATTGCTTCATTAATGATCACGCTTGGTATAATTCTCTTGGAATCACACAGAAGAGAAGTGCAATTTTCTTAGCATGGGCATCTTGGAGCACTCTCCCCTAATCAAGACTTCAGGTTGACAGAACGACGCTTGTGATATAAAATTAATTTTAGAATTGCTTTATGTGCAATTTAATTTAAAATGCAATACAAATAACTATTGTGTTTGAACTAATAATAGGCGATGGTTTTGATGTTTGCTTGCTGTAGGATTTGTACAGCAAATGACAAATTAGATCGATATGAGGAGGAAGATGACAGACGTGCTTATAAAAGACAGGACGTGTCTTTTGTTCAGAAAAGAAAACTCGTTGTTCGTAGCGATGTTACTGGATTATTTTATTGGTTTGTTATTAAAATCATACATGCACATACATACATACGTACGTACGTGTAAATGTATAATGTAATCGTATTTTAAATAGCGGCTGTCTTATGGCTTCGACCCTGAGGGTGAGATCCTTCACCACCGCTCGCCCGTTTGAATGGACGCCACGCCATCTAGGTCCCAATGCACGGACCGTGCTAACCCAAGATTTTGAATCTCTGAAATAGCCACCTTTGGGAATCGAACCGCGGCTTGCCCGCTCTCTTCCAAAGACGCGCGGCCGCCAGCTCTCTTACCGATGTAGCTAACTGGCTACATGCACACATACATACCTGCGTACATACATACATACATACATACATACATACATACATACATACATACATACATACATACATACATACATACATACATACATACATACATACATACGTACGTACGTACGTACGTACGTACGTACGTACGTACATACATACATACATACATACATACATACATACATACATACATACATACATACATACATACATACATACATACATACATACATACATACATACATACGTACATACATAAATGTCTTGACCGGGTTCTGCGCACAGCTGCACGTCTTATTGGTCGCATTCCTAAATTCGATCGAGTGAAGGAATACATGCGAAATGTCCTTCACTGGCTTCCAATTACACAGCGCATCACATATAGGATTTCTGCACTAATCTGGCTCTGTATGGATGGTCTTGCTCCCATGTACCTACAGGAACTATGCTGTCCCACCTCTGGTGTCCAGCGGCGATCTGACCTCCGATCAGCTGATCAAGTTGAACTCTTGACTCCTCGTTCTCGAACTGCTATTATGCAGCGACGCTCTTTCTCAGTCGCTGGCCCTAGAACCTGCAATGGGCTCCCTGTTGCTCTCCGCCTGGTGCCTAGAGGTCACACAACTATGTTTCTTTCTCGCTTAAAAACTGCCTTATTTAGCCGTTGTTGAACTGGGAGCGCTTCTGAGTAGATTACCTTGAAGGTGCGCTTTATAAAAAGTCAATAATAATAATAATAATACATACATACATACATACATACATACATACGTACATACATACATACATACAATGTCATACATACATACATACTTAGTGAACCACTACAAATCCTCTTTCGAGTATACATTTAGGAAGCAAAAAGTTCAGCTGATAAAGTTACTGAGTCAGGTAGGCCTATAATCATAGGCTAGGTCTATTGTTGACGCAAATGCTACTCTTCATCTGAAAGACGATGAAGTGACAATTGGGTCTATGCTGTTATATTATAAATGGTTGTATAAGCAATGTGGGTATACAGCCACAGAGTTTCTACATTCTAGAACTTTTGCCTTGCCAGAATTCTGCCCTCCAAGAACTTATGACCTGCATGCCAGAGAGCGGATGGACGGAAGTGAACAGTAAGAAACAATATGCCCGAAAACAAATTATGGCAGAGAAAATGTTCGTGGCAGGGCAACGACCAGGACAACGACCAGGGCAAAGGCTTTTTCAAGTGCATTTGCCCTGCCATGCCCTGGCGTAGCGCCGCCACTGGCCGCCTGACTGGCGCTATATAGATGTCTGAAATGAATGAATGAATGGTCAACAGGTCTTTTCGGGCTTTGATATCAATTTAATATAATGGTTGCGCAGAGCGGCGCCGCACAGATTCAATAATTAATGATTTTTAAACAGAATTCTCTCCCATCTTCTTCATATTTTCTTCTTTTTCTCCTCCTCAACCTCCTCTTTGTCCTCCTCCTTCTCCTCTTCCTGTCACGTTATCTTTTTCTTCCTTTTCCTTCTATGTCGTCCTATCCTCCTTCCTACAAATTTTGTTTCAGTCAAATTGCATGCATCAACAAAGAGATAGGGCCTATATGGATCTTGTATGCAGCTCGACAAAATTTCTGAATGCTTGACAATCTTTGTGTTTAGGCTAGTGTTCGATGCGAGATGAATGAGCATCGGGCAGAAATATTAATAAAATTCTAAGCATCCGGTGTTGAAGACGGATATAAAGTGGATTACCCCCTACCTCGGAGAACAATCCACTGAAGACGTGAGACCGATTTTAACGGGGAAGTGAGCGAGGGTGTTTAAAACGTGACTTTTCTGTCTCTTTTGTGAAAATTAAATTTGTCTGTAGGCCTATGTAGCGATGATTGATTAGCAATATATTAAAAGTCATATTTTATGATTTAAGCGTCGGCCTAATGACTCGTCGCTTCAAAAGACACCAATCGCCTGAGCAACACCTGGAAGAGCGTCTCTCAAAACCTCGCTATATATACCGCTTGCCTTCTGTGTTGGAAAATTGGTAAAGAATTGCTGTTGACTTCACCAGAAGATCCTACGACTGAATCACTTTTTCAAGGTGAAGGTAATTAATTACCATTGTTCGATTACATCGATGTGAAAGTGTTTGCCGCAATAATGGTATAATTCAGTCAGTACTGTTTCTTTCTGCAGGAATTGGCTAAGGTTACTGACTGGTTCTATGCTAATAAACTTCCTAAACCTAACCCAAATTCACTGATCGGCTGAGGACCAATGGAGTTCAGACTACCGGATGGGGTAAAACTGGAGTAATAGTAAGGTGGACTAACTGAGATAAATATATAGAAGACAGTATGATTTTTATAGATAAACATTGCCAACCGTGACACAATCTCTTAAAAAGCACTTTTTGCTGGCTGATTGCTGATGGTGTCCATGCATATGTGGACCTCACATGACCCATTTCTGGTGGTGCTGAGGACACACGGGCCTGGCAAAGTCGGCGCCCATGGCTGGCACGATTATCCTAAATAAGTTGCCAAGAAGAGACATAGACCTACGAATGATTGCATTTTTTCGGCAGCCTATGCCTACTGATGAAATATTTAAATTGTACCTTGTCCTTAGTATCGGACACATTAGATTTTTGCAAACTAGGGAAGCCGTGTATAAATAATATTATGTTCATAACCTGTTACCAATGGTCTTTAATAACTATGCAGCTGCTACATCTATCCTAAACCACTATCCTGTGCGCTCTGATGCAAATGTGAGAGTGGCTTTTACGATGACAAATTCTCTCATGTTTTCATTCAAATGCGCTGGACCCCCACTTGGAACAATATAGAATACTCCTTCCCTTACGTAACTCAACTACCATCTCGCTCTTTAAAATTATACTCATTACTTAGATTAGATTAAATTATTTGGGTTAAACTTAGCTAACTAGTTAAAAATTATGCTTTGTTGTAACTTGTGTTATTACTAACTCTGCCAAAATTTATTTCATTGCTACAGGTGACCCACTAGTGGAACACAGAACCCAGGTTCCTTAGGGTCGTAGTCCTTTGATCCCTTGTTCTCTTTCTACTATAGGCTGCTTGCTTCTCGATGTCATAATTATTGCTTGGGTTGAATGAAATTTATGGTTATGGTTATGGTTATGGCTACAGTAGATGGTCTACGTTGCACTGATAGCAACAACCGATGTTCTTGCACTGTTATGATAATTATTTCAGATGAAGACATCCCTGTTGCTCGTGTTCTGCCTTCTTCTGGTTGTCCATGGTAAGACAATCAACATCGCAATAATTATTTGAGCACAAAACGCCATTTCCTTGTCAATTTTCATTCAAAGAACAGAAAAAAGAACTGCTGTTTCTGGGATGGGAACGCAAGCATTTCCTTTGCGCACATGTACACTGTACTGTCCTTTATAAATATAGATATAATATTTCAGATATATGAATATACATTTATAAAGTGCTATCCACTGTTTATCCATAATGAGCAATCTTGTTACGACGACAGAGCAAAATGCAACCCTTGCAATGGGGAAATTGAACAATTTAAACAACGTGAAGGGCATTTATTGAACTTTCAGAACATTGCTTTCAGCTATCAATATTTAATTTAATTACGAGATATTTGTTGAGATGACATATTACATTTTTTACATTACAGTGTGGATATTTACAAATTTTGAACAATTGGAGGGAACACCTTTGAAGTAATGGACCACGACTTTCAGCCAGTGCCGGCGCTAGGGTACCTGGGACCCCCAAAAACTTGAGGCCTCCCATACCTTGAGCTGTCATCTCAGCAAAATTTCTCATAATAGGCCTATAAGTGCTGACAGACATGGTATAAGACTTCAATGAATGTCCCTCCCAATTGTGAATTTTTTTGAATTTCCATGCTGTAATGGTAGAATTTTAGGTTGCGATCATCTTTGCAAAAATTACTCATTTTTAAATGCTGTTAGTCGCTGTTTAGGACTTCAGAGTGTCCCCTCTCCATTGTTTAAATTTGTCCGATTTGCCAACTGTAATGGTAGCATTTATAGGCTGTCATCTGAACAAAATTGATCATTATTGATGGGCAGTGGATGATACTTATGAAATATTCCTGAAATATTGGGGTTACCAACCACAAATTTTTGGGCCGTGCCACTGTCCACCGCCCCCAAAGTTTCCTCTTTGTTTGAAGGACAATGCTCTGTTGGTTTGTGTGATATTATTTTGTGTGCTTTGCGTTAAAACATAATTCGGTGCGTGGTTTCAGGAATGAACAGTTATGAAAGGTATAATTATCAGCTACATTTGAGACCCTTGCAAACTTGAGATCAGACACATACCAATGACATCTGGGAACCTACACAGGTTTTAATGTTGGGCCTCACGCAGTTTTTATTTTGAGGCCTCGTCCAATTAGCAATTAGAATAAATTACAATTACTAAACGCTGTGTTTGAGAAAGTGGACAAAATTGCCTGAGTTAGTTTAAATGGCTTTATACATACGCCCAACATCTGAATGATATTTGCATTAGGTCTCCTATGGCAATGCCATATGGTTAGTTGAGGCATGCACTAGACCGGATCTGTACAGTCACAAATAGGCATAATGACCAGCTAAATTTGGGGGCCCCTTTCAAACTCTAATGGCTATACTTACGCCCAAAATCAGTATGATATTTGCATTAGGTCTGCTATGGCAGTGCCATATGGTTAGTCGAGGCATGCACCATACCGGATCTTTACAGTCACAAATAGGCATAATGACCAGCTAAATTTGGGGCCCCTTTCAAACTCGCCCCCCCCCGCCCGAAAGGTACAGGGGGTGCTAGCGCCGGCAGTGCTTTCAGCACTGAAATGCTGAACCATGTCATTAAAATGAGAGCCTATAACGTTACTATTGCAATGTGGAAATTTATCAAAATAAAAATTGGTGAGGCGACGCGTCTACTGAAGTCTCAAACCATATCTTTCAGCAATGAAATTATCATAATTTGTTAGATGACAGCTTTAAAATATTGTTACCATAACAGTTTGGAAATTTAACAAGTTTAAACAATCGGATGGGACATTTTTGACATCAAAATCATAAACCACGACTATCAGCACTGAAATGATGAGCATTTTCGCTAAAATTACAGTCTAAAATGCCATCCCTGTAGAGTGAAAGCTAGAACAAAATCCATAATGGAGAGTGGCATATTTTCTCCCACAACCACTACCTTGTATCAGTTCTGAAGTTTAACACTAAGCAATGGTCTCAAAATACACAAAGTATAACCCTGCACATAAATTTTAGTTTTAAAATGACAGAATTAGACATTTATGGTGCCTTAAAGTTCCGTATGTGGATGAACAGTTCACTGGATCGTCCGAAGATGAACCGTCCGGGGATGAACCGTCCGGGGATGAATAGTCCACTGGATGAATCGTCCTTGGACGATTCGTCCCGGGATGAACCGTCCGGGAATGAACAGTTCACTGAATGAACCGCCCGGGGATGAACAGTCCACTGGATAAACCGTCCGGGATGAAACGTCCGGGGATGAACAGTCCACTGGATGAACCGTCCGGGGATGAAACGTCCGCATACCAATACGACATGCCTCTAGGGTTTCCTATACGCATATGACAGCTTACTTAAAAAATTGTAGTAGTCGTAAACACTTGACTTTTATGGTTATCGCAAAGACGAAACTTGTTTCTATAAAAATAAAACGTTAAATTTGTTATCCTGTTAGTCTGCGCCCTGCAAAATGACTTCTTTCACTTTTCATGACTTTATCGTTCATAAACAGATAGCAAAGATAGCAAAGAGCCTTAAATGTGCTGTAGTTGATGTCCACCCCATAGACCAACCCAAGCTCAACTGAGAGCACTCCTTTCCCCAATATACGCAGGACAGACTAAGACATTGAGGATGAGGTGCAGATTTATGTTTGTGGTCCAACAGGATTATAAGGTCACAGAACAAGGTGAAGAAGGTTTTCGAATATTTTACTTGTTGCTTGGAGTTTTTGTTTCAACGAGTGTCGTCATAGGCGTAGGGGAGATTTCAGCATTGGGGGGGGGCAAAATTTTGCTTTTGCCCGAAAAAATAAGCCTGCAATAATTGGCGTCGTGCACACATAGGTAAAATAGCAATCTCTGCTCTTGCATCCACACCAGGGTCAAAGAGCAGGTTGGCAAATACCCTTGGCCCAGCCATGCATAGGGACAAGGCTGGGTAATTTTTGGCCTATATGTTAATTTATGATTTAGCCTATGTAGGCCTATAATATTCCTGACACTTCACTACAAGGGGCCGTCCATAAAGTACGTCACGCTCCAGGGGGAGAGGGGTGCAAGAAAGTGTGACAGTTTGTGACAGGGGGAGGGG
>OX457046.1:6928406-6933406 GCA_949752735.1 Lumbricus terrestris
AAGAAACAGGAGAGTATATTATCTCCTAGAACAGTGTACCATAGATTACACATTTCTAGAGTTCCCATCATAGGCATAATAATAATAATAACTAGTTGGAGTTGAGCAAAGGAAATTATCAGAATGTATTCATTGTCTAAAAAGTCTGTATTGCACTGTGGTTTATTCTTTTACCTGCTCTTCCTGTGTTCGAGATTTACGCAACACATTCGAATCATAACTTATTTGCACTGAACATTATTATTTCGAATTCAACTCACTCATCTGAGGTGACTTAGACTCATCAGATGATTCGTCGCCATATCTCCCAAAATAATTTATGCGGTTCTCGTGTTGATTTATGTAACTCGTTCCTTGTGGCAACGCGCTATCCCAGTCAGTCTAAAACGCCGCTGTTACTCATAGTACACCTTCCATGCTTTTCGTTATGATGCAATGCCAACTACATGTAGAAGCAGCAAAATCTAAATGAAAATTATATGAAACCTATCGATCAACTTTCACAAATATACGAAAATGTTTCTGTTGGTTTGTTTCAGTATGGAATAACCATGGACCATGGATTCGCCAGAACACACGTGTTATTATTCCAAATTTGATTTTGAGAAATACTCTGAAAAAATCATGATTAAATAGAAATTATGTTTATAAGTTACATATTATTATTCTTGAATTCCGGAGTTTACGATTAAAACAATAAAAGAAGCATTTAAAATATCAGCCATGCTTTTTGTCATTGCTCAATTCGCAACACTGTGTTCATAGGGCCACCTGGTCGGATAGATCGGGTCACTAGAGTGCGTCATTATCACGCACTTGTAGCCTACAATTTGTTTCTCCACTCTATCTGACTGCGTGTCTTTCTCTCTTTTATCTCATTAGTCTTTCTCTCTGTCGATCTCTCTGTCTCATTGTCTCTTACAGTCGGTCCCTCCACTCTTTCGCCCTACCTCCCTCCACTCTTTCGCCCTCCCTCCCTCCCTCCCTCCCTCCCTCCCTCCCTCCCTCCCTCCCTCCCTCCCTCCCTCCCTCCCTCCCTCCCTCCCTCCCTCCCTCCCTCCCTCCCTTCTCTTTCTCTTCTCTTCTCTTTCTCTCTCTCTCTCTCTCTCTCTCTCTCTCTCTCTCTCTCTCTCTCTCTCTCTCTCTCTCTCCATCTCTCTCTCTCTCTCTCTCTCTTTCTCTCTCTCTCTCTTTCTGCGCTATCTCTTTAATCATCAACATCCGATGCATCACCATATTCACAGATACAGACTCAGACGACATAAATGCGTGCATGGCTTAACAAATCGTACCTGTAACGATCGCCTTACCCGCTAGAGGGCCACCTATCTGTGTATTTTTTTAAAAATAAATCCTGCAGCGCACCCGTTCCAGTCAGCGCACTGCTGTGAGGACTTGGACACTGGGAACTCATGTGCAAATGGAGCAGAGGAACTTATTTGATAAGGCCTCGTCTGGCTAATCTATAACTTTAAATTTCTAATAATAACTTCCAACAATTAATTATTACTGTTGTCATGTCATGTCATGTCAATCGCCGACGTCGCCGCGCAACGTATGGACATGTATGGCCACATGTATGGACTATAGCTCTCCACTGCCGTTTATCGCGTGCAGCGGCGAGGAGATGAGATCCGGAAAATTTGGACCAAGAAAGAACGTTGTCAATCCAGCTAATACGCGGTCTGCCCTTGCGTCGATATCCCTCCACGTCACCCAGCATGATGGCCTTTCCACGCAATCCTGACTGTTAACTTAACCAATCACTGAATGCACAGTTATTTAATCTAGATTTATACTTCCCTTCGCTTAGAAATGATATCTGGGGAGTCGGTCAATTTCCTCCGGAGTCGCATAAATTTACAATCAGCCAGTCCGCTACGTTTGATATCACAAATCAAGTTTCCAATCATAAAACATCAGTCGCCACATTTGACAAACTCAAGGACAATATCCGATTCAAATTATACCCCCAGTCTTCTGACTGTGTTGCAATTTCGGACCAAATATGTCATTTGCCTTTCAAATACCACGATACAGATCCTTCTCGGACGACGACTGGAAAGCGACTCTTCAGCGGACAGAAAGCGACCGGCATGGGACGCCAGTTCGAGAAGATTTGGGCAAAACCAAGCGCTCTGATTGGTCAGTAACCCTAACAGAAACCTCACACCCGGGCCTCGGGCCGAAATTTCTGATGACGTAATGTTTTTGAGCACTAAAACTTGAATGGGTGCGTCGAAGAAAAGCTATGTGGTAAATAATAATATTGTAGCGTTCCACGATTGCTACATACCCACTCACATATCCAGTAGCTTACAAGTGGGGGCGCTGGTGTAGTGGTGGCGTCGTTGCCTTGAAGCCGGAAGGTTTGAGGTTCGAATCCACCTCAAGTCGCCGCGTAAGGACCTTGGGCAAGTCCTTCACTCGCAATTGCTCAGCGCTTCGGCGTGAAACTCCGATACAGTGTCCGCGCTGTAATTGGGAGCGACTCTGAGTGGCGATTGAGGGCTGGAAGAGGCGCTATAACAAGTGCGCATACAAACAAGTACAGGGCCGGATTAACAAAATGCGCATGCCTGTTTATCTTATCTTATATAAAGCGCTTCTCGCATCAAGAGCCTTTCTGAAGCGCTACCAGTGCGTTTAACTCCGATAAAAAGGCAAGTTTTTAGAAGAGAGAAAGACGAGGGTACACTACCAGAGAGGATGGCAGAGCAAACTGATGGGGGAAGTCCATTCCATATGGAGGGACCAATGCAGGCAAATTATCTGGATTGAGCCATGGCAGTCCTGATTCGGGGACAAAGATGTCAAGGCGATCAGAGGACCTTAGAGGACGCAGCGAAGTGGCAGAAATGGGGCAAAGTATCTGATCGCACAGATACTTCGGAGCAAGACCCATTTGAGACTTAAGAACCAAAATCAGGACTTTAAACTGCATACGGACCGAGATTGTAAGCCAGTGAAGTTGTTCAGTCATGAATGTAGAAATGTGGAAGAATCAAGGAATACGGGCAATGAGCCTAGCAGCAGCATTGAGTACAGATTGCACAGGATCTAGGTGAACCTTAGGCAGGCCAATAAGGACAGAATTGTAATAGTCAATCCGAGAACATACAAAAGCGTGCACAATTGAGGTAAAGATCGATGCTGAGACAGATTTGCAAATAGCTCTGAGACGCCTTAGCTGGAAGTAGGAAGAGCCAGTAAGATTGGCAATGTGCTCAGTGAGGGTAAGAGATGGGTGACACCTAGGTCTCGAACACTGGAGGGGAAGTTAAAGTGAGGAAATGTTTGAGAGAGCAGTGAGTAGTCGAGTTTTTTGAGCTGCTTAGGAGTGCCAAACCAAATCAAATGGGTTTTGGTAGATTTCAAAGAAAGACGATTAGACGACATCCACAGATGAAGATCTTGAGATAGAGCGTCAATTCGACTTGCAAGAAAGAGTTGAGCAGAAGGGGGTCCATGGACATAGGCTTGGACATCATCAGCGAAAAGGTGGCCAGTTGCCAGAAGCGTCCACTATTATTATGATCTGGGTCCAAACTGTCCATCGACAAGGAGGACATTTTGAAACCAACTGTAGCTGTAATGAACTTCCTTTTGTCCGTTGTATGTTGGAACGCTCCCCTTTGCGGTACTGCGTCTCAAACGTTCATAAGCATGACGTATCTATAGGGCCTACTCGTCAACATTTTCAAGATTTTGTGGTAATAATAGCCTATTGTTATGACTAGCCCTACAGTTGCTGCTTGTAGAATTATTTCGAGTAAATACTAGCAGCGCTGAGCTAAGCACAGTATCAGTATTGATTTCTTCACAATCTTCTTCATCTTTATATCCTCCGCCTCCTTCTTCGTATTCTCCTTCTCCTTCGTTTAGTTATTTTCCTTCCATTTCGTCTTCTTCTACATTTTTATTCTTATTTCAATTCATCCATGCATGCATTCACATGTGCATTGAGCAATTGCATATACATGCATGCATTTGTCCATCCACGCCTTTGCACATACATACGTGTGCTGCTGACTTTACTCTGACAGCCGTACACCCTAACAATCACCGTGATCGATGCGCCACGTGTCAGCAAAGTTTCGCTCCGGACTACATGAACAAGTCTTTATGCGCCTAGTTCTGCAGATAAGAAGGTGTTTTTGGTTGAATTTGCACGAACTGCAGCTGTGCAAATCGAGCTTTTACGCCACGAATCCAGTGGGCTACTGTGCCAAGAGGACCACCAACTTCCGTCTTCAACTTCTAACGAGGCATTCTTCACTGGCCTGAAGTAGAAAAGAAAGACATGTGGCTGGTTCAATTTAATTCAATTCAATTTACGTTTAATCAAGACTTCAGTCTGGCAGAACGAAGCCTGCTATAATTCTAAAATTCATTTTACAAAAGATTTATTTGCAATTTCAGTTCAAATGCAACGCAAATAAATATTGGGTTTGAACCAACAATAGCATATGCAAGGTGGTTTTTGATGCTAGCGTTCTGTGGGATTCAATGATGGTGCACGTATTGTGGATAACAAATGGCAATTGTTTGATCGATCTAAAGAAGAAGCTGGCAGACGTGCTTATAAAAGACAGGACGTGTCCTTTGTACAGAAAAGGAAACTCGTAATTTGCAGCGATGTTTTATTGGTTTGGAATTAGAATCACACATGCACAGTTACACACATATATATGCATACATGCATATATACCTACATACATACATGCATACATACACACATAAATGCATGCATGCATACATACATACATACATACATACATACATACATACATACATACATACATACATACATACATACATGCATGCATGCATACATACATACATACATACATATAACCTTGGAGAACAATTATTCACTGAAGGCGTGCGATCGATTTTAAAGGGGAAGTGAGCGAGGGTGCTTAAAACATAAATTATGTCTCCCTTGTGAAAATTTAATTTGTCTGTATGCAGAGATGATTGATTAACAATATATTAAA